>PVIC010000125.1:39171-165542 GCA_004025085.1 Thryonomys swinderianus | reverse complement strand
GAGAGAGAGAGAGAGAGAGAGAGAGAGAGAGAGAGAGAGAGAGAGAGAGAGAGAGAGAATCTGAGGGAATTGAAAGGGAGAGGCATATATTCACTACTGGGGCCCAGAAGTGCCTATATTCCCCAGCCTTTCCCTGTCATATTCTCCTCCTTTCCCTCATAGATATTATGCTGAATTTTATAAGACTCATTTCCTTGCTTTTCTTTATATTCCCATTCCTAAATATATGGGTAGGCATGTTTGGTTTTTACTTAAATTTCCTATTAATTTAAAACATCTTTGTATATGCTTTAATGACTTGAATATTTCTATTTTCCATCATACTTGATACCCTCTTATTAGTCTATACTTCATTTTTATTGTAAAAATATATGAAATGATTGCATTACAATTGATAGTGTTGTCGATAGGTATTAAGATTAGTTCTAATTTTGAAGACTTGTTTGTACATGTTTCCTGGTGCACATGAAGCATACTCTTTTGCATGTAGGAATAGAATTGCTATGAATGAATATAGTGTCTTTCAGTTCATTAGATAATGTCACTGTGTGCTCCAAAGTACTTGTTTCAGTTTGTATTTGTCTAGCAGTGGTTGTGAGTTCCAAAGGGCTTGGTTAATTAATTAATTAATTTCATTTTGTTTTCAATGAACTTTATGTTTTAGAGCAGTTTTAAATTCCTAACAAGCTGAGTAGAAGTACAGAGATTTCCCACATAGCCCCTAGCCCTGAACATGCCTAGTGTTCCCATTGTCACCCTCCTTGGTCATGGGGCATTTTTTGTAATAAATGAATTTATATTGACAAATTCATTTTTCAATCCTCCACGCTGCATTTCCTGCTAACTGAAAGGGACAATCAGGCATCATGTAGTTAAAATAGTGGTTCAGAATGCAGACCGATCAGAGAACAAACCCATTTTCTTTTCATAATAATCCAATCATCTCACCAGCATGGCTCTCCTGTCCCACATGCTCTGGAAGTCCCCTTGCTGGGTGTCATTTTCTGCTCTGCATGGATCACTGGGCTGTCAAGAGAAGGTAGAGTGTTTTTAGGAACTTGGGCTGTTTATTCTGACAGCCTCACTCTGTCAGTGAAGAACCTCATGCTCTTCTGCAGAGTGGGAGCACGAACTCAGAGCTCCCTCCCATGTGGGGCAGAGCGGCCCTCGATGTGCTGTTATGGGAAGGACTCGTGGATTGGCCCGGTCTGTCCTGCTCTCTCCTGTGTCTGGGTCATACCTTTTGATATTTACCATTAGGGCAATTCTTAGTAGCTTTGCTCAGTTACATTAGTTCAGTTAATTCCGAGGATCAACTAACCAGGAAGAGATATATTTATTTGGAAATTTTTTAGAATTTTAATTCAATAGTCCTATCTCTGCCAAATTGTATAGTTCCCTTCCGCAGTTTGATTTTCTGGCTGGTGTTTAGATATCTGAAACTCTCTAACAAGCAGAATTATTTATATATGTCGTGTTGCGTCCTATTTCAAGTTATATGCCTTCTTCTGGATGTTCATTCCGAGTGAAGCAGCATTCTCACAACAGTCTGACCAATTTCTTATATATTTTTTTAAACATCAGAAGAGCCTCTTTCCTCTGCTTTCCCTCCAGCTGTGTAAGTGGAGAAAATCTTGAAGAGACAGAGACACAACAGGACAACTGGAAGCTCTTGAGGCCCACACATTCACTGTTTTCTGCTTTCGGAGACATGGGGAGGGGGCTCTAAGCTGAGAACAGGGAGCTGGCACTTGGCGGGCTCCCCTGGGAGAGGACACTGCACCTCACGTGTACGGCCTTATTTGAGTTGAAGGCAAGAGTGGTACTACGAACTCCACAGGCAGTGGCATCCTAGGGAGAGCTGTCTACATAATTAATCTCATGTTTGCCTCTAGCAGCACAGTCATTTTAAAAGGGACCTCAGAGGGCTTAGTTGTTCCCATGTGTTCATGTTTTGTTTTTGTTTTGAGGGGCAAGAAAATTTCAACCTGTACAACTGTGGGACATTCATGACCAGTTTCAGATCAAGGAAATTCCATCCCCGTGTGGCTGGCTAGTGTCTCAAGGTGATGTCAATAGCTGGAGAGTGAATTTGTGTGCATTGTTACCCAGTCCTAGCAAGTCTCTTCCTGGTTAGTATTTAAAAAGGAAGGAAAATGCAACTGTTGTCAAACATGCCCTGCTGGGAATCTATTAAAAATAAGAAATTCTCCCAGCACTCGGGAGGCAGAGACAGGAGGATTGCGGAGTTCGCAGTGGCTTGCCTGGGCACCATAGTGAGCTCAGGACCAGCCTGAACTACAACACGAGACCCTGTCTCCAAAAAGCAAAAAAAAAAACCTATTTTCTCACCAAATGAGAATAATGGTAAAAAACGTAAAAGATAAGCAAGGGTTAGCTCTTTAATAACCAACTCAGCCCTTTTGAGTTGTTTAAAGATGAAGATGTCTAATACATTGCATAGATACCTGATGGCAGTGTGATGCTTGTCTGTTTGTAGAAGGTTTGGCATTTTGGATGTTGTTTTCTCTGGGAGAATCTGTGCCATGTCACACACTCACATGACAGAACAAATTTTGGAAAACCTGTTGGCATTTCACAGCGATAAGAATGCATTTATATATGTGAAACATAAAGTTTTATGTTTACTGATTTAGTGATAGAAATAGCAGTATAAACCATTTAAAACATAAGCATTTTTCTTTGGTATTCTTGTTCAGTAGAGCATTTCCTTCTTTTCAATTACAGTTCTGGGTGAAGTTGAAATCACTGTCTGCCATGGTAAGAGGGACACAACCTCCAGAGAGCCTCAGCAAGTCATGTGGGCAGGGGGACGGGGTGGCAAAGCTGGAGTTGGTGACAATTTGAAGTTTGGTTTAATGATAGTCCTTTATTTAGCAGTGATAGCAGGTGATAGCAGGCCTGGAGAGGATCTGCTAGGATTGAGTAAGGATTATGGTGTATTTACTGTTGGTTTTAGATCTTTACCCTGTCTGTTGATGATTCTTGAGTCTTGAGAGAAGTTTCTATGATGAATGATCACTCATTTGTCTGGGCAAAAGACTGTGTGAGGAATCATAATTATGCTCACGAAGACAGTGGAGCACTATAGTCATGTTAATGTGGAAGGTCTGAGTATGGGGAAGTAGGTAGTTTTGTCCTTCATGCCTGAGTTGGGTGGCAGAGTCCATAGTTCCTGTTCATAGTTTACCCGGGAGGTAACCTGAGGCAGATCCAAGAAAGAGATCCTCCATACAACAGCACAGCCAAATGCTGAGAGCTAACTTTCCTAAGAATTCACCAAGGAGAGAACCATTGGTCATTCTTTGACTTATCCAATCAGCAAATATGTATAGTGTACACACCACAGGCCAGGCACTGTGTTAACACTGGAGACACCATGGGGTAGACCACAAGGTTCCTGCCTGATGGGCCTTGCATTCTGTGTGATGCAGCTTGCTGGGCTCTTTAAAGTACGAACACAGTGAAAAGCAGGACTTTGCTGGAGCCCATGTGTGGCTTACATTTTCATGTGTGCTTCCTGTAGCAGACCTCCGATGCTGGTGTTTTCATGTTTGGATTGTTAATAGATGGCTTGTTGTATGATATGCCAATGTCTGTCCTATTTAAGGGTATAACTTTTACCTGTTTACGTATTTTTTTTTTTTGAGACAGGGTCTTGCTTTATAGTTTAGGCTGGCCCTGAGCTCACTATGTAGCCCAAGCAAGCCTCGAACTCAGCAATCCTCCTGTCTCTGCCTCCCAAGTGCTGGGATTACAGGCATGAGCCACCATGCCCAGCAACTGTTTATGTAGTTTTTAAGACAGGTATTTTTCTGCTGCCCAGGCTGACCTTGAACTTCTAGGCAGAGTTGATCCTCCAACCCCAGCCTTCTGAGTGCAGAGACTATAGGCGTGGCTCTAGCTTTTTTAACGTGGACAGATTTATTCCTTTACATATTTATGACACAGTGTCTGTCATGGGCCAGCTGTGCCCCAGGTACTTAGCCACTGCAGTAGGAATACAGGTGTTAAAGTTTTATACAAATTAGGTAATTGAAGTGCACACACGCACTAATTGGGTTTTTACAGCCAATAGCCATGCAACTCCATAGATACTCAATGACTTTAATTTATTAGATGCTATGCTAGGTCTTAGGGATAAAAACGCCAAGGACCTATTGGCCTGTAAGGTGATACACTCAGGCAACAATCATAATGTAGAGCAACAAACATCACAGTGGAAAACAAGACACAGGTTAACTAAGAGCCCTTTGTCCTGGGCATTAAAACAGGTCCAGGCCTACCTTGTTGCTAAGCAGTAAGGTGGCTCTGGCAGTACTGAAATAGAAGCACTACCATAAAGTTTGACAAAGACAATGATCTCAAGATTTCTGGACATATGAAGCCTGCTGCTAATGTAACTTTTCATTAGGGGAGGAGCAGCTTTGAGAACAGAGGGTAGAGACAGAGGCTGCTTTATGGTCAAGGTCTCCAACCTGCCCTGACAGTGTCAGGAGAGCTCACTGAAAAGTATCTTGGAAATTGACAATTGTTTGCTTCCAAATTATGGTCTTTTCTTAGAGCCTGTTTTCCATAGGTGACCTTCTGGCATGTTAAGTGACAGTTGATGGCAGTGTGTAGTTGGTGGGTGGAAAGGACCTCATACTAGTGGTGAGTGGACCTGACCCTAGCATCTTCTAGCTTCTGATGTTGAACAATCTTTGGGCCATATATGCAGAGTCAGGTGTTGGGATCAGATAATTTTGGTATCTGCTTCTAGCTTTGACATTTTATTATAACTAAATGCATTGTCTTTTTGATGAAATCTATGAGACAAACTTTGGAAATGGAGGGATTAATATCACATGTTTTTCTTTCTCTACAGTATCTCTACACAGAGAGTCTCTTCTACACCTGGCTGTGAGATGGGGCCTGGCTAGACTTTCCCAGTTCCTCTTGTGTCTCCCTGGGGGTGTCCAGGCCTTGGTGTTACCCAACGAAGAGGGTGCCACACCATTGGACTTAGCCACACACAGCGGACACGCCAAGCTTGTGGAAGATATCACAAAGTGAGTTCAGCCACTTGATGGACTCTCTTTTCATCAGTTTCTGTAAAGTCTGTTGGAATCTGGAAAAATGAGAATAACTAAACCATAAGCTAATGTTGGTTTTTTAAAAATGTTCATTCTCATGTATAGAGAACAAAAATTACATAAGCAAATATAGTTGTTATTAATATTTCCTGGAGAAGAGAAAGGAAAAATGATCTCAAAAAGCTCTATAAGAGAGAGATAATAAAAAAGTTGGGGCAATTATAGCCTAACCCCTACTGATCTGTGAACTTTCAGCTTGTGTGTCATTTTTTCAGAGCAGTCTTTTGTGTTATAATGTTTTATGGTATGATTAATTTATATTAATAGTAATTTGTAATTATATGTGGGACCATTTGTTTCATATATGCCAACATCCTAAATCATTTGAGAAGTTGGATCATTTCTGTTTACCCACTGCAGTTTCTTTTAGTATAATGTCCACCCTTTAATTTTCATTGAAAGAGTACAGATTTTTGTTGGTTCCTGAATGACAGACAAACTCTCTGGTATACTACTTAGGGAATAATGAAATAATGAAAATGTAATTATAAAGTTATCTATATTGTTGGTGCTATCAACACTTCCATTAAACAATGAGCCTAACTTTTTTTTTGAGACAGGGTCTCGCTTTGTAGTTCAGGCTGGCCCTGAGCTCGCTATGTAGCCCAGGCAAGCCTCAAACTCAGCAGTCCTCCTGCCTCTGCCTCCCGAGTGCTGGGATTACAGGCGTGAGCCACCACGCTCGGCACTGTGGTATGTGGTATTGATTGCTGGTGGGCGTGAGTCTCCACACCCAGCATTGTATGTGGTTTCTGGGGATCGAACTCAGGACCTTGTGCTTGCGAGGCAGGCGCCGGAACCACTGAGCTAATCCTCCGGCCCAATGAGCCTAACTTTTATTATTTAGAATGGTTCAGATAGGTCATTATTCTTAACTTATGGAAGGAGCATTTACATTTAGTAATTTTATTATTTTAATATGTGATATAAATAGAAAGGTTCATTTAAGACTAAAGTGCTATATAAGCGTTAAATATGTTAAGAGTATTACTACATGATATGTCTTAATGGATTTTTTCTTCTTTGGCTCATAGTACTCATTGTAATTTGTGGTTATACAGTGAATGAATAGAGTAAAAATTAGAGGGTTTTAAACACTTTTGTTTAGTCAGATGCCTATCAATCATGAGACAAACCTATCCACAGGGAATCTCCCTTTGGTTTAACATGACCTCACTTTCTTTTCTCAAAGGGGTTGGGCAAGAATGTGTCCTTTGACTCTGTCATCATGGGTAGTTCAGGGTTCCATTGAGGGCCGGGAGGCAGACTTCTCCATCCCTTTGTAGCTTTGTATCTTTTTTGTGTGTCTGAGATCAGAAGATATTATGTATTTTAAAGTTTACATGTTTAATAAAAGCTTTCATGGATTAGATTTGAAATGGACTATAAACTCAATTCTGATCATATGATAGAACATCCATATTCAAATTAATAGCAGTCATCTTACTGCTGAGATCGAGTACATTTACTTAGTGGGTTTTTTTTGTCAGCTTGGAGAGTTTGTTTCTAGAAGTCAGAGTTTTTAATCACTTAGTGTGAAGTTTTTAATCACTTTAGTGTGAAGAGTTTGAGGAGTTTCCCCAAGTCCTAGAATACAACTGCTCTTTACAGATCTTTTTATTACTTTATGTGCTAGAGATAATATTTATTTCAGTGAAAATGCAGATGCTCCTTAACACATGATGGGGTTATATCTCCGTCAACACATTGTAAGATGGAACTCTCCTCCTGAACTCTCCACACCTAACCTACCGAACAACATGGCTTAGCAACACAGTCCACTGCGGTGTCTCAGCTGCTCACTCTACTGTTAGGTTGCTGACTGGGAACTATGGTTCTCTGCCACTGTGGAGTGATACTAGTTTGGGAAAAAAAGTCAAAATTTATCATTTGAAGTAAGATTTCTAATGAAAGCATGTAAACTTTCTGCACCATGCTTAAGTAGAAAAATTGTAAGTCAGACCAGCTCAAGTTAGAGACTGTAAAGCAAACATTCATTAACAAAATGAGGTCATGTTAGAAGGAGAAAGAGGCACAGAGCTGCTTTTGTGAATTGCGGAATCTGGGAACAATCTGTTGGGATGTAACAACATGCTGAATATTACTGTTTTTTTTCTGAGGCATTGTTGCTATTGTCTAACCTTATAAGCTATCTAGACTATTGTTTTACTAACTATATAGCTAATAAGTATGCAATTGTTTTAAGCCAAGGCAGAACAGAAAATAAGCTTACATTTGAGAATGTAGTTTGGGGATATTGTTCCTTTGTTAATGAATATATTCACCAGTACATGTGATTGAATTCATGCATGTCTCAATTTGCATGACAAAAGAATTTGCAACAGTGGTCCTCATGTGTTATGAATATCTCATTTGTTTGTAACAGCCAAACTTCACTGCCTCCCTAGAGATCATATCTGTTTTCCACTGTAATCACCTAATAAGCCACTAGCTGCCAGCTAATTTGTTCTACATGTGGCCCTGTTAAAGGGAGAGGCATCTTTTCAGATTAAAAGGAAAATGAAATATTGAGGTAAATTTCTACATTTGAAAGCCATTACTGTTTCATTTTGTTATAGAAATATTTAAAGTATGTGTGTATTTCAAATTCTTTTCCATAAGCAGCTTCCCTAGGTAGGAAAAGAAAAAAGGATGGCTTTACTAGTATCTGTTTATATGATCTTGTGTATTTGTTGCATGAAAATGACTTTCAAGGATCGTTTGCCAGTTGGATGTGTAGTACGTGGGGAGAAAGGGTCTGGAGATCTTGGGGATGGCATTGTCAGAGCTGCACATGGATCGTGACTGTGATGTTTCAGTTTTCAGGGCCCACGTTCCCCAGGCTTCTCCCGAGCGAGGCTCAGTGAGGACGCTTCTCTGCAGTATGTTCACTCCTCAGACACACTGACTCTGACCCTCAACCACACGGCTGAGCACTTACTGGAGGCAGATATCAAACTCTTCCGAAAATACTTTTGGGACAGAGCCTTTCTCATTAAGGTTTGTTTCGGTTTCTTTGGTATACAGCCGAGCATGCTTCTGGAGAGAGTGCAGCCTCAGTTCATTGTTTTCGGAACAGTGCTTCTTGGAGGCAGCACTTTTTTAATTCGATGAAACACTGGGGATGTGGAGTTGGAAACTGTTAGCGTGTGGAATGAAGATTATTATATATGTGGGCAGTAGGAAAATAGTTTGTATAATAATCTTGATTCCTGAATTTTTCTCAGCCAGCCCTACCCAGGGTTGGAATTTAACATTCTCGTATTTGATATTTTCTCTGCACTTAGTATAATACTTGAGTGTATTATAATTCTTTTTTTTTTTTTTTTTGAGACAGGGTCTTGCTTTGTAGTTCAGGCTGGCTCTGAGCTCACTATGTAGCCCAGGCAAGCCTCAAACTCAGCAATCTGCCTGTCTTTGCCTCCTGAGTGCTGGGATTACAGGTGTGAGCCACCACACCCAGCACTGTGGTATGTGGTACTGATTGCTGGTGGGCATGAATCGTCATGCCCAGCATTCTATGTGGTCACCGGGATCGAACTCAGGACCTTACGCTTGTGAGGCAGGCGCCGGAACCACTGAGCTAAACCTCCAGCCCATAGTGTATTATAATTCTTATCTAAAGCAGTTGCATTTAGGATTATGTATAATATCTATCCCTGGGCTTTCTTATTAGAATTTAGGTATAGTTAAACTTTTGTCACAGTGTATACATAAGAACAGGTGAGAATCTGAAGGTTTTCTCCTCCTATCATGGCCCCTTACTTACTCTGAGGGCTGCCTTTAGATGCCCATCTTGAGGTAACAGTTTTACCTTCATTGTTGTTATTGTTGCTATTCTTTTGTACACTCTGAAAGAATATAAAGAACATCGACACATTTTAATTATTATTGAGCAAAGAGTTTCTCTGAGTGAGAGCCTAGGTTGATCTAGTGGACCAAGATCAGAAGGTCTGATGGACTTACTAATTATATTTACTAATTATAGTCAAATCTGGTGATCTTCTGAGTTTGGAGCACATATGTTAGCAAGGTACAATTTTCACAGCTGTAGAAGCTTTAAAACATGTCAAAAGTTAGCTTAGAAAATAAATAATATCACTTACCACAGTTTTGGCTTTTGTATGCTTGTGTCATATAATTAAAATTCAGCCTCAAATACTATGTATTAAATATTACTATTGGCTTATTCCATATACAGTTTTATTTAAACAATTAAAATTAAACATATTCTTCAAAATATGATCTACCTGTCTGGTTTTAGGATATTTTACATTGACACACAGCGTTACATAGGATATGCAAATGAGGGTTTTGCTTAAAGACACAATAGTTGTCATTGGAAGAGGCTAAGTCTTCAGCCATCGCCATGGCTTTTCATCAAAGCCCCAGGTTGTGGTTGATCTGGCCAGACAGACATGGACTTTGGTGTGGAGAGGTTCTCAGAATGGGCTCTGTGCCCTGCAGCCTCAAGGGACAGAACTCAGCAACACATGTATCTTCGTGTGAAGAGGCACTTAGGAGAATGGCACTTGGCAACTGAACGCCTGAGAATAGTAGAACCAGTTCTGCGTCCAGGTGGATCTCACTAGACTTTCACTTCATTATCAAAGCCTCCAGCTACTTAGGCTGGATTTGTGACATCTCTCGTACACACTTGAAATACTGCTGATGACTTTTGGGAAGATTTACAGTGAATAAATCTAGACACCTCCATGATTTGTTATAGCAGACTTCACAACATCAAAGACCAATGATGGATGGTTCCCCACTTTTTCTGAGGCTTTCATTTCATTTCATTGAAAACACTTGGTAAATATAGCAGTTAAAATGCAGTGAGTGGTCTCCCATTTCAGCACTATCCCTTCTGCTCAGAAGTATGTGGTGGGTTGTGAGCAGAGGAAGCAGGAGGGAAGGAAATAGTTGAGATTCCTCCTGATAGTCTGACTGGCCTGACAAAACCATGCTGTGGTATTCTTGAGTTTACCATTGTTTGAGGTACTTCTCATTTGGTTAGATGTTATTTTAAATGTAAGCAAGTGGAATTTATCAGATGAGTTGTCTGCACTGAAGCTTTACAGCAAATTGGGTGACAGACTTTATGAGATTATGCACAGATTATGTACAGAAGATAGTCATGCTTTATTGAATCTTGCATATCTAAAAGTTCCTTTTTATGTGACAGGTGCAGACAGTGATCCAGGGGGCTGACTGGTGCTTACTGAATCACAGCCCGTACTCGATCTCCTCCGGGGAGATGAGTGTGGTCTCTGGTGTGAGCATTGCCCAGCCACCTACAGCCTTCTAAAACAGCACTACCTCTTCTTAAGGAAAAGTTTCTATTAATCAGAATCCTCATCATTTAGTTCTAGAACTGGATTGAAATGAACAAAAAGACTGTGACATTTCAATTTTCTAAAGTTGCATCCTAAAATACTAGTGTAAAAATTAAACTTTTATATACTTCTTTACCAAAATGATTACATTTTATCCCAATTTTGTTTTGATAAGAAACTGGAATTGTTTGATGCCCTTTTTTACATGGCTTGGACCCTCCCTCATTGGAAGACAAGGGTTCAAGGTCAAAGCAGACTCTAGGTAAACCTATAGGGCAGGTGGTTGTCTCAGGCCTTGAGCCTGTGTGGCTCTTTCTCAAACCCTGGTTGTCTTGTTGCTATCCCAGTACAGACCTATTCTAGTCCATTCATTCCCCGATCCCCAGGGCCCTGGAAGAGAGAACCCTGAGTCCAGTGGGAGCCAAGAAAATTAATGACCCATGAGTGTGAATGCCATGCTTGCTGCTCCTTTGTGATTTAGTAAATTTATCTATTTTCATGTTCTTTGTGTGCTGGCTTCAGAATGTTTTTCTGAGTTGGTCAGAGAGTACAACACTTGATCATCTGAGCTTAATAATGTGCTGGGAAGGAGTCAGGGGTCTATGTTAGCTGTGTGGTTACCTGCCCCAAAAGGCTGAAGATTTATTTTGGAACATGTGTTCGTACAATCTTGGGCTGTTTTACCAGCTGGCACATCAACACATAATTCTGTGTTTCTTCACATTTTTGCTGGTTGTGGGAATCTGTCTGAAAGGAAAGTCCAGATGGTCCCAAAGGGCAGAAAATGCTCAGCCTGGAGAGAGGTCACCAACTTCGCTTCACCTAGGAATGCTTGTGCCAGTGTTTGCAGCTTGCAGCTCTGGGTGTGATTTCCCAACCCATGGTCATCTCGATTCTCCTCAGGATTACAGTTCTGCCCCTCATTGGTCCTCTGACATCACTGTGTTAGGGTTCGGGTTTGAGGTACTCCAGAGAATAAACCAGTGACCCTTATTTTTCACTTTGAGATTCTGTTTTCTTTCTGGCTTGAACACCATGTTCCTGAGAACCTTCAGGACCTACAGAAAGAGCCAAGGAACAGTTTTGTCCTCTGCCTCTAGGTTTCTTCTGACTCCTGTCCCCATTGACCTGGGGCACTGACTGCGTGCTCTTTCTTTCTCCCAACATTCCTTGCTCTTTATTGTGATTTTCATCTTTTGTTGGATATCTCTAGCCTCAAATAGTTTTTGGTGATTTTTCCCCCCTTCTTTTTCATTTCTTAGGCTCTTGAGCAAGAAACCAGGCCAGAGGAAATACCAGCCATGCCCTCTGGAGCTGCAGAAACTGAAGAAGGTATGCATGCTTCTGCCCCACATAGGCAACTTAGAAGGTACCAGGACTAATTGGTTGAGTAGTCTGTTGAAATGTACAGTGAGTAGGAACCAAAGGGGTTAGGACAAGATCCGGGGCTATGGGGTGGGACAGAGCTGCTGTGTCCTCTCAGCACCAGACGTAATGTTCAGCAGTTTCCATCTCTTGTTCATCCAGAGTTCACTGAGTGTCATTGGTTGAAGCTGGCCTTGACGTTCCTGATCTTCAGAGCAGTCTGTGGACACACAGACTTTTCTCATGCCAAAGTTTATTCGCTCAGACTTTCTGTTGGTTGTTTGTTGCTTTGCTCATTCACCCTTGTAGAGCAGGAGTTAGAGGGGATGCTGTGGGGATCATGAAGTGATGAAGGGGTGCTGGTTGGCATGATGGGTGGACAGTACCACCAACACTTAGAGGTGAGACTCATCAAAGTAGGGTGTAGTCCTGTGGACCTAAGAGTTGTCCCGTACAGCTGATTCCATGATCAAATGCACAATTTTATTCATGCACAGAGAGACTTTTCATGATACAGTGTCACTACTCTAGTTCACTTCAAGTACATGGAACCACTCTGATGCCACCCCAGTATATGGCACCCGACTCACTTGAAGGGACATTATCATCATTCATTTTCTTTAACTTGGTAGTTTATCTGGGCATGCACTCCTTCCTGCAGTTCACACACTTTTTCCTATACTAATAGGTCTGGTGTGTTAGTGTGTCTTAGTACTAACCATGAGTTTCTGTCTTAGCAACCATTCTTACTGGTTTCTATAGTTTCCTATACTTTCTGTGCGGAATGCATTCTGATGACCTGACAGAATCTGCAAAAATCTGACCCTGTCATTGTGTTTTAGGGAAAATGTTTTGTATACCAAAATATATATTATCTTAGTGTTAGTTATTTTCCTTTTGCTTCATATTTGAGTTAGAGTACTGTTTATTTTATTTCATTTTTTTTTTTTTTTGAGACGGTCTCGCTTTGCAGTTCAGGCTGGCCCTGAGCTCCCTATGTAGCTCAGGCAAGCCTAGAACTCAGCAATCCTCCTGTCTCTGCCTCCCGAGTGCTGGGATTACAGGCGTGAGCCATCATGCCCAGCACTGTGGAATGTGGTGCTGATTGATGGTTGATTGCTGATGGGCGTGAGTCTCCATGCCCAGCATTGTATGTGGTTACCGGGGATCGAACTCAGGACCCTGTGCTTGGGAGGCAGGCGCCGGAACCACTGAGCCCTTATTTTGATTTTTTAAAGTTATAAGTAAATTTAGGGTATACATACATATATACACACACACATACATTTGGTAGAGAAGGAGTACAAAATATCTATTAATCTTAAGAGACATTGGCCTGATAGGGCTGAGAATTATGTTAGATGCTGGGCCTGAGGAGGAAAATTAAGGCAAGGTTCCTGTTCCTACGTCACCATTATTAACTGCTAGTTAATGCTTGTGTTTTTGCTTCTAATTGGCAACACAGAAGAGACATACTCCAGGTAGGGTGGAAGTATCTAGATTATTAGAAGGGATGTTCACAGTGAGTGGCTGAGGACTGTGTGGCTGTCCACACTGCACCTGCCTCTGGGTTAATCCTGACCTGCTGAGCTCCCTGCCGGACTTTGAGATCCAGCCCTGTGAAGGTGCCTTTGCTGTTTCTGTGAGTGACACTCCTGGATGTGTTGAACCTGTTACTGTTTGTCCTTCCTGCCCAAGGAGGGCTTATTTCATGCTTTCTCCTTGAAGACCAGTAGGAGAAACCCCTTCCTGGTTTCATGTCACAAATGCTAACTTCCCCTGAGCATGTGGCTCACTTTTACTGCACAGTTGTAGCGAATCCGGTTTTTCACCCATAGTGGGCTGATAAAACTTAGAGCTAAGTTTCCACTCTGCCAACTGCCAATGCCTCCAGCATTGCTGGCTTCATTTTTATTTTACCCTTGCTTCTTATTTAAGCCCTGGCCCCTGTGATTTTCAAGTCAGCTTCTGAGTTTTTAAATCATTTTATACATATTTCCTCTCACATCATTCCCCTTCAAACCAATTTAGAACAATGAGGCCTAAATAAATACCAGAATTCCCATTTCTTTGCCTAAGGAGCAAACAGTCTGGATTTGAGGTGGTGAAGCAAACTGTCCAAGGACAGTCTGATGAAGGGCTTCAGGAGTCATTTACAGATCCTGCCATCGCATGTGCAGACCATGACAGACAGTGGATGGGTCCGGGAGAGCTTCCTGCAGGAGGAGACCTAGAGGCTGTGATCTGATGGAGAGAGGCCAACGTCAGTGATGGAAATACATGTAATATAGAGTCCTGAACTAAATGATGCATTATGAAGCAGTGGGGGAAACACAGGTCATTTTGCATTCCTCAGAGTATAGGTGTGTGTGGGTGTGTGTATGTACACACACACATACATACATGCTGTGGTGGTGATACCAGGAAATCTGGTATAAGAGATGGGCCAATTGGCAGGTTGTACAGTAGAGGCAAGGAGTTTGACTTCCTGGATGTCTCTGGGAGCTCTCTCAGACAAGGAGATTATTATTTTAGAGAGGTTGCTCTAGTGAGAGTAGAGAGGATGGGTGTGAGGGACAAGTGGAAGCCAGAGGGCAGCAGAGCCTGCGGAAGGTAATTCAGCAGAGGGGCTGCTCCACAGCAGTGCGATGAGACCAGAGAAGAGGGGACAATGAGTACTGCTCTGAAGGCACAGGGTCTGATGGGGTGGCCGTGCTGAGGGGGAAGAGTGACACCTCTATTCCTAGGAGTGGCCCTGAGTGGGATGAGGAAGCAGGATTGTGACAGAAATACGCTTACATTTAGCTAGACTGAGTGTGATGAGTCTGTGCGGCAGCCAAGTGAAGACGACCAAAGCCACCAAGCCAAACAGGTTTGGACAGATATCGAAGTCCTCTAGTCTCAAATACTTCATGTGTACGTTTTGTAGACCTTCAGTGCTTTTGTGTGTGCCTATCCTTGAAAGAATATTAGAAATGCTGTACACATTCCAGCAGAGGTCAGTAGTCAGCTAACGTCCAGACTACTGTATCCTGTTGGGGTTTGTCCCTTTGTGAGCCTGGAGGAGACCCAAGAGGAAGGACAGCATTTTCAGCATTAGTTTCTTCTTCCCACCCCTTAGCCCTAAAATAAACTTTCCCTTGAGATCTACTAAGAAGCTTTTTTTAAAAATAGATTGTGTTTTTCTTTTCCCGCTGGGGCACTGGGTAGAGGTGGAGGCTCAAAGCTTGTCTCTTAAAAGACTGTAATAAATCTTTTAGGCTGGGAATTAGCTTTTCTGTCTTTGTGAGTGTGCTAAAAGGTTGTTCCTAAGATTTAGTTATGTTTTCATAATTTCATGATTATAATAGCACATCCAGAATAAAGTTATTTGGAACGGATTAAATAAGCCCAAAGACTTCTTGCCTTTGTTATGATCAGATTAGTAAACTAATTTATTAGTATTTAGTCATTCACAAGTGGACTCCATTTTTCTCCTTGCTTTCTGGTCCTTATTTGATCTCTCTAAGATTTCCTAAAGGGTATTATTCAATTTTAGACAATGTTCTGAGAAATAAGTATTATTTAGGCAAATAGGTAGAAAATTCTATATATAAAGCCTCATATTGAAGATCCAGGATGCATTTAATGTTTCATAGATTTGAGTAGGTCAAGAGATAGGAAACCTGGGTGAACTCATCAGTTCTCCAATTTAACTGACTGGAAAGAATTCCTTTGCATATTTTCATGGAACATACATGGCAATGGTCTATGGAAGGTGCTTTGGAGAATGATATTGTTTCTTATTTCTACCAACCCTCTCTTTTCTGGACCAGTTTTCTCCATTTGTCCTGTAACCTGGGTTCTCAGCTTTCATCAGTACAATGTATCACACTGGAAAGCACCCAGGAAGGTGTCCTGCAGACTACTTGCGGTTATCTTAAATCTTTGAGACCATCTGTGCCTCCCAACAGGCTGCTATGTTCTTGATGCCTTTAGGGGCTACAGCCTGACATGAGTCTATGGGCCATAAAGAAAGCGAGGAACCATTACAATACCATGCACCACTCTGTAAATCCAGTTTTTAAATTTTCTTGCATTTAAAAGAAACTTGTCTATGTGATAATGCTGTCTCAACCTTTGTGCCACTTGTCTGTAACTTTGTTGGCTTTCCCCCATACATTACCTTCTATTTTTCCATTAAGAAGGAAATAAGGGGGCTGGAGGATTAGCTCAGTGGTTCCGGCGCCTGCCTCGCAAGCGCAAGGTCCTGAGTTCGATCCCTGGTGACCACATATAATGCTGGGCGTGGAGGCACGCCCACCAACAATCAACACCGCATACCACAATGCCGGACGTGGTGGCTAACGCCTGTAATCCCAGCACTCGGGAGGCAGAGACAGGAGGATTGCTGAGTTCGCGGCGGCTTGCCTGGGCACCATAGTGAGCTCAGGGCCAGCCTGAACTACAAAGCGAGACCCTGTCTCCAAAAAGCAAAAAAAAAAAAAAAAAAAAAAAAAAAAAAAAAAAAAAAAAAAAAAAAAAAAAAAAAGAAGGAAATAAGAACTAGGGATTTAGCTCAGTGGCACAGTTTCTGCTTTGTAAGTGGAAAGTCTTGAGTTCAATCCCTGGTACTGGCAAAGAAGAAGGAGATGAAAAAGAAGAAGCAGAAGCAGAAGAAGAAGGAAGTAGGATTGGAACGAGTTTTAATCATAGAAGAGAAGGGTAAAGTCAATTCCCTTGGGGCCAAGGCAGCAATGCTCAGCAGCTAAGACACTGTGACATGGCAGAGAGGCCATGTCATTCCCCTCTGCAGAGATCCTCGTCTGTGCAGGACTTAGCAATACAGTGAATGTTTACTGAGGGTCCCTTTGTAGCAGGTACTGTTCTAGGCACCTGGTGATACAGCAATGCCCATGAACAGACAAAGGGAGAACACAGCTCTCAAGGCAGCTGAGGGTTGAATGAATTGTGGGCACTCAGGTACACCTGCCATTGTGGGAAAGATGTGGAGCCAATGATCAACTTCTGTCATCTAATGCATGAGGAAGTGGCAGCACAAAGAGGTTATATAACTGATCCAAGGTGACACAGCTTGCTCCACAGTTAGAAGTTGGATTAAGAGACTATACTCCTACCCTGCAACCTCCTACCCATGTCTCTGTGTAATAAAGGACCTATTACTGTCTTAGCGTTCAGGCTGCTGGTGTAGAGTTTTCTTCAGCATTTTAGGGATGGAAAAAGTGCAAACACTGGCAGCGCTGCTTAGCAATGAACTCTTTTCCAAATGGCAATCTGTCTCAGTTCCTTCTAGCTGGGAGATTTGTGACCCACAGGCCCAGGCTCGTCTTGATGACACATGCCAGCAACAAGCGAACTGTGCTAAAAACATCAGCCAGGCCACGAACTGGCTTTTGGCCTTATGCAAATCACCCGGATGTGTTTGTGAAAACAGCAGGGAGTAGTGTTGGTAGAGGTAGGGTAGAGGTGGAAGTGTCACTTGATACTTCACAGTAGGACTGAAATGAGAAAACATGAAGTATCCTCCCAGTACCTACTATGGTGGGCAGCTAGTGCAGGGTGGCCCTCTGAGAGCAAATTGTGTAACGGCTCATAGTGAGTTTAATGGAAAATGTCTATTTTTTCAAATTCAGGACAGAACCATTCTTGTAATGGTGACTAGAAGTGAGCAGATTTCTCCTCTGAACATTCTTTAAATGGGGTGTGGCCCTTACCAGTGTGATCTGGTTTGTGAGATTCAGCATGGGGGAGGGGTAGTTAATTGCAAGGCAGATTCTATTTGAATAATTCCTGTTTGACATTAGGAAAACTAGAGGACTTTATATCCACATGTAGTTTTCACATGCTGTTTCCTTCCCCCAATTTTTATTTGAAATACTCTAGCTTAAGGCTTTTTGAAACTGTCCATGCAAATATTTTATCAAGATACAGGTCTTTGTCTATGGCCAGTACCACCCTGAAGAACACACCCAATTTTGTCTGATATCGGAAGCTAAGCAGGGTCAGGCGTGGTTAGTTCTTGGATGGAAGATAAAGGTCTTTTTATACCAGGGAAACAGGGGCTGTGTTTGGGGAGTGAAAGAGGCATTTGGGAATCTTTTCTGCAGGATGATCACTCTGTTGTTAACAATTATGTCCTGATCTTAGCAAGCCTTGGTACAGGCTTTTATCTTTCAACACAACTTAAAAAGTCAGGTCTAAAAAGGCAAATAATGCAGGTTCTCAGATACAGATGGAGGTGAAAAAAAGTTGATTTCCTAGAAGAAGAGATTAGAATAGTGATTACCAAGGCTAGAAGGGAAGGTGAGGGGGCTAAAAGATAGCTGGATACTGAGTACCAACATACAGTTACACAGGAGGAATAAATTCTCATGTTTGAAGCACAGCAGGCTGATGATAATTTATAACTTAGGTATTTTACGAAGGGCTAGAAGAATTAATGGGGTACAGAAACAAATTATGGCAACACTAATTAATATGATCATTACAGATTATCTTACTTTATCCACCAAATATGAACAATTGTGTGTTAAAACAAAATTTTACAAAATGTGAAAACGTGCACAAAAGTCATACCTTAGAGTTCCAGAAAATGTTATATAGTTTGTTCTTTCACTTTATAAAGTAGTTTGGCCTTTTCTGAACTTTCCTTGGAGATTGATTTTGCCAGTTCTTTTCTGAAATAATGACAACAAAACAAAAGCAACTTTCACTGTTAAAGGACCAAAGATAAAGATAGGATATTAAGCTGATAGGATGCCCCTTTCATATATTATTATAATATCATAATATCTCACACACAAGTAAAAATTCTCTTCCTCATTCCCCAGCTTAGCACAGAGTTAAAGGATCGCGGCTTTAGGAGGCAAAACCTTGGGGATCATTTAGTTGAACCACCTTGTATGTGAGCCTGGGGCTCTGTGTTCCTTAAGGCTCACCTAGAAGCCATGAATTTGGTTGGAGTCTGATAGAGAGCTTTCCCCCCAGCTGGGTCAAAGGAGCAGGCTGCAGAGACAGCTGAGCATTAAACTCAGTTTAAGATTCTAAGGGAGCAGATATGTGCCACTGTGTTTGCATAGCACAATTTGTAATAGCTGAATCACGGAAACAGCCCAAATGCCCATCAACTGGTGATTGGATAAAGAAGGTGTGAGATTTTTTTATTAAGTGGAGTATGACTCAGCCATAAAGAATGATAATCTGGGACATTTGTTTATAGTTAAATAGCTGTAGCTTGAGACCATACTCTTTTTCTTCTTGTTCTTTTTCTTTTGTTTTGCGACAGGGTCTTACTTTGTAGTTCAGGCTGGCCCTGAGCTCACTATATAGCCCAGGCAAGCCTCGAACTCAGCAATCCTCCTGCCTCTGCCTCCTGAATGCTGGTATTACAGGTGTGAGCCACAACACCCAGTTGAGACCATACTCTTAAATGAAATAAATAGGAGGTCCGTGTTCTTATGAAGTTCTTGTGATTTCTTTTGCTATTCATCTTCAATTTCATTGCACTATGGTCTGGTAATATAAAGAGGATAACTTCAATTCCTTTGCACTTACTTAAACATGTTTTATAAGGTAACACATGGTCTATTTTGGTGAACAATATGTGTATAGCTAAGAAGAATGAATATTCTGATTTTGTGGAGTGGACAATTTGTGGACATCTATTAAATCCATTTATCCAAAAGTTTGGTTCAGTTCTAGAATTTCATTGTTGATTTTTTGTCTAGGTGATCTTTCTATTTGTGATATTGGGGAATTGAGATCACCCAGTACAATTATGTTAGTACTAATTTGATTTTTCATGTCCATTAATATTTGTCTTATATAATTGGATGTACTAGTAATTGGTGCATATATATTTATGATTGCTATCTTTTCCTCTTTGATTGTTCCTTTTACAAGGATATAGTGACTATCTCTGTCTCTGTTAACTAATTTTGGCTTGAAATCCAGTTTGCCTCCAAATAGAATCCTGTGTTGTTTTGTTTTGTTTTGTTTTGTGAGAAAGGTTCTCACTTTGTAGTTCAGGCTGGCCCTGAGTTCACTATGTAGCCCAGCAAGCCTAGAATTCAGCAGTCCTTCTGCCTCTGCCTCCCAAGTTCTGGAATTACAGGTGTGAGCCACCAGGCCTGACATTGTGGTATATGTTACTGATTACTGGTGGTCTTGAGTTACCACGCCTGGTATTATTGTATATGGTTACTGGGAATCAAACCAGGGACCTTGAGCTTGCTAGCAGGTACTGGAACTACTGAGCTAAATCTTCACCCCTCCTGTGTTTTTCTAAGTTCCTATCATGTGAAGTATTTTTTCCCATTCTTTGATTGTCAGTCTATTAATTTATTTTTGAATTAAATGTGTCTCTTGCATATTGGTGTATCTTGCTTCACGATCCATTCCATCACTCTATTTCTTTTGATTTTTGCATTGAGACCATTAAGGTTGATGGTTATAACTGATATGGATTAACTTATTCTTGTTATGATATTTTCCTGTTGTTGGCACTGCTCCTATTTAATTTCTTACCTTCCCTGGTAGATTCATTCTCTTGGGGTCCATGGAATTGTAATCCTCATTGTTTCTATCCAGGATGTCCTTTAGAATGTTTTGGAGTGCTGGTTTGGCTATCATGAAGTTCCTCAGATATTCTTTGTTGTGGAAGTTATCTATTTTCTCTATCAATTTTGAAAGATAGTTTTTTCAGGATATATCAATCTAGGTTGCATGTTGTTTTCTTTTAAGACTGGAAATACTTTTCTTCAGGCTCTCCTTGACTTGAGGGTTTTGTGTTAGGAAGTCTGCTGTGATTTTTAATGGGCTTTCCATGTATGTCATTTGTTTCTTTTCTCTAATTGCTTTTAATATCTTGTTCTTCTATTGGATATCTACAATATTGACTATTACATGCCTGGATATAGATTCTTTTTTGATCATGGCTAATTGGAATTCTATATGCCTTACTTATCTGTATGTCAAGTTTCTCTTCCTGTTTGGGAAGTTTTCTATGATTACATCTGTGAATAGTTTATTTATGTGTTTTGTATATATTCTACTCCATCATCAATTCCAATCAATCTTGTCATTCTTTTTTACATCATCTAGCAGCAATTTGATTGATTTCTCATACTGTCTGCTGTTTTTAAAAAACCTTTCTTTTCTTTTCCCTTACCACCATGCTGGGTATTCAGGGTTTCAATCATTTCCTTCAGCTTTTCTCTTTTTTAAAAGTTGTATCTGTTCTAGAGTTATTAATTATGTTTTTCATTATGGTCACCATCTCTGTAGTTATATGAGAACTTATTTTTGATCTTTTTCTTCAGTCCTTTTCAACTGCTTTGTTACCTATTCAGGTAGTCCAAGTAGTTCACTTTCAGATTGCTCTACCTTGGTGCCCCCTGGATTTGCCCTTGGAGAGCCAGAAGTCTGGGCTTGTATCTAGTTTAAGAGTCTTCTTGTTTGAATATTTTTGTTGTTGATGTGTTTGTTTTTTTTTTAAATTCTTGGGCTTATGATTTTAGATTGCCTATGACAAGCATCTTTATTGCAACTGTTTAGGACCCATAAGAAATAGCCACTTATCAGAGGTGACTTGCAGGTATAGCAGACTTTTGTGTTTTGAGTCTGTTGCACAGTTTTGCCTCTTCAGTTTACTGTGGTTGAGAGATTGCTGCTTCCTTAGCCTGGCCCTTGATACTTTGGCACTGGCCTACAGTATTTTTAGTGGCCCGTAGGCATTCTCAGTGTTGGTATACCGGGAAAAACAACTGCTTAGAACAATTAAGTCACCTTGGCTAAAGTAATACAATCAGCATTAGAATAGCATCAAACACAACCTAAAAAATAACAGACTGTAGTAATTACTAATTTGCCACCTTTAACTGTATGAGCTAGATTTGTGGTTATATAACAAAATCTAGAACAAATCAGAAATATGTTTGCAGTAAATAAGTCCTTCAATGTAGCATATTTACCCCTCCAGGAAGAAAATTTAGAAGGAGTTGGGAGGCAGGATATAGAGAAATAGAAAGAGAGAGGAAGATGAGAAGTAAGACTGGAGGACCCAGGAAGATCATGCAAACTCTGGGAAATTGTTGAAGGCAGGAGGATTGCTGAGTTCGAGGCTTGCCTGGGCTACATAGTGAGCTCAGGGCCAGCCTGAACTACAAAGTGAGACCCTGTCTCAACAAAACAACAAAACAAAACAAAACAAAAATGTTTGTTCCAAAAATGAATAGACACTTCCCAGAAGAAGTACAAATGGCCAGTAAGTACAGGGAAAATATTCAACATCACTGACCATCAGAGAAATACAAAGTAAAACAACACTGAGATTCCATCTTACTCCAGAAAGAATGAGCATCTACAAATCAAATAATAACAAATGCTCATTCAGCCTCAGGGGAAAGGGCCCTTTCTTTTAATGGGAAAGAAAACTAGTACAACCACTTGGAGATCAGTAGGGAGATTCACAAAAACCTGAAACTAGAAATTCCTTTTTACCCAACGATTCCCCTTTTAAGTATCTTTCCCAAAGAGATAAAGACATCATATGACAGTGATACATGCATACTCATGTTTATAGTAGCATAATTTATAATACCTAAGTCTTAGAAGTTATCTTATATGTTCATCAGCACATGAATAGCTAAAGAAAAAGTGGTGTTTATGCATAGTGAAGTACTGCTCTGCCATAAAAAGGATGCTCTTGAGTCCTTAGTAGATAAATGGATGCACTCTCAGACCAGTAATGCTAAGTGAAATGAATCAGACACACAAGTTTAAATATTGCATAATTGCTCTTATATGAAAAATCCAAACTATAAATAAACAACAAAATGATGGACAGATAATAGGAACTAGGGAGATCTTTTTCAAAATGAGAAGAACAAGAGGCAGTGGGAGGGAAGGAAGACAACAGGGGCTAAAAAGAGAACACACCCCCCACCCCGGAAATAGGACTTTTCAAATGGGAAAAGAACTAAGAGTTGGAGGGACCATGAAGGATATGTGGGAAAGAGATTAAGATGTGTAATGTACAGTACCAATCCTCTGTAGTAACTGTGATCGTTATCTTCTATAGACATGTGTGCTACTGTACTAAAAAAAAGTTGTTCCCTTGGTGAGGTTAGCTCTCTGGCAGCTGTGGACTTGATCTTTGCACTGGGTCAAAACATTGGAGCAGCTTGTGGAGGGGAACGTATTGGCAGGGAAATGGATTGCGAACATGGAAGGCAGGTATTGCTTTGGGACTTCAGGGACAGCAGAGGGGAAGCCGTCCGCCTGTCCAATCCACCCAGCAGTTCAGAACCTGTGAAAAAAATGTTGCTAGTATTTGGAGTCTTTGAACTAGTAATTCTCAGAGAAACAACCTTCCCTTCCCTATTCTAATCCCCCTTTTACCTAACAATGCACTGTATCTTGTCAGCTGTAGATATTGTGGACCACCAGATGGGAGTAGAAAAGAGAAGTATTTATTTATTCAGCACCCCGTACTCTTTTTCATCCAAAATAAGAGGCAGTGGGTTATATATATATATTAATATTATATATATATTAATTTTTGCTCCAAAAGGTGCAATAGATCCCATTTTCAGGGATTGTCTTTTTTCCATGTACAACACTTTGATTTTTTAAAAAATTTTTTTGAGACAGGGTCTCGCTTTGTAGTTCAGGCTGGCCCTGAGCTCACTGTAGAGCCCAGGCAAGCCTCGAACTCAGCAATCCTCCTGCCTCTGCCTCCCGAGTGCTGAGATTACAGGCGTGAGCCACCACACCCAGCACTGTGGTATGCGGTATTGATGGTTGGTGGGTGTGAATCACTACACCCAGCATTTTATGTGGTTACTGGGATCAAACTCAGGACCTTGCGCTTGCAAAGCAGGCACTGGAACCACTGAGCTAAATCTCCAGCCCAACAATTTGATTTTTATTCATGTACAAAAATCTATTATTTTTTCATGTCTAAAAATAAACATTTAGGGCTGGAGATGTATCTCAGTGGTGCTGCACCTGCCTGGGAAGTGCAAGGAACTGAGTTTGATCCCCAGTACTGGAAATAAAGGCTATATTTATTCAAATAGTCATGTCATCTTCTGGAATATCATCATAATTTTTCATATTCCCAGTTTCAGCCTGAATTTCTTGTGACTCTATTTCCTGCAGAACTGTGGGCCCCAGCCTCGTGTCCAGCAACAGGGCTCTCCCTAAACGAGCACCTCTTGTCCCTGACGCCTGCTCAGAGTGCACAGGCAGCACAGCCATCAGGGATTTTATCCCTGAATTCTTCACCCAGCTCACAACCTCTTGCACACTGGGCTTCACAGAGTTCTCATTAAAGCAAGTGTTAATTGAAGATGTACAGAATAGGTGTGGGAACAAAAATGATTACAGTTAAGACGGATAGTTCACATAAAGATGATGACAAATTGCAGGCACCAAAATTCAGAAAATGTTTTTTTATGTCACACAAGTTCACTGAGTACATATGTTAAACCCTAGTATGAAGATTCCTATTAGACATAGCCACGTCTGTTCATTGTCAAGTGCCTGCGTTATTTGTGCTTTGTGTATTCCAGCTGATCACTCGGCAATAAGTCTTGAGTTTGTGCTCTGTTAGGCATTTAAGTCTCATCCAAAAGCACCTGCTTGGGTATTTACGAATATTTAATTATAATTTACATTATCATTTCAATGATATTACAGTATACCCCCATGAAGTTGCAGTTCAGAGTTTATGGCCTCAGTCTTCTGTGGATTTTTCCTTAATAGCGAACTAATGATTATTTGAGGGAACCGCAAATATCCTCCATGGCTGTGTGTGGGGGGAGTTTACAAGTAGTATTCAGTTCTCCTTGCTGCTGCCTGGCTGCTGCCCTGTGGCAGACGTACCAGCACTCCTGCATTTTTAACACGTTGCTATAATGTCTGTAACTGTCCCAAGGGTTCTCCATTTTGTTCTTCTTAAAGCTCTGAGGTCCCTAAGGTGCCCCCAAAATGTCCTGCATCTTCTGAGGCTTTTGGCAATGAACCTAAATACCAGAAGAAGTTTAAGACATTCCAGGAGCAGGTTGAACGATTGTATAGTATTTTTATTAAATGAAATGATTATGACATTATATACAGTATTTTATTGTTATATAACTGCAGGAGATAGAGTGTATTTTGGTTTAAACCATAAATATAGGTATTTTTATGACCAGATCTGAAATTCAAGGTTTCCACAGTTTGTGGGTGCTCTAGGAATGCTCTAGGGGATCCACTGTATCATTTATATTTAATTATATTTTAATAGTATTTTAATATTTTAATTATATTTTAATAATGCCGAGCATCTGCATCAGACATAATGAGTCATTTAACACTGCTGACCTTAACTGGAGCTTATTTTGGCAGCAGGACTTATATCACACACAACCTGAAACATCATGCTAGGGCTCATTTTTCAGTTAGGTCTTCTCTTGGGGTGTCTTACTTATGGCAGGTGCCAAGCAGAAGGTACAAGTGTGGCACTGAAATCAGTTTGGTTCCAGCTCTCTCAGAATTCAGAGCCTCTTGGGAGAAAATGATTCAGTCAGACTCTGAACTCCTCCTTCTGTATTGCTGCAGGGTACATGGGACTGTGGTAAATCTATCAGGGTTTCATTATTTATTTGGCATTTGGGGGGCAGGCAGAGCATGGCCCTTATCTTACAGCTGTGCTCTGGTTGCTGCCTTGCAGATCCAAGCCCAGTGAGGACAGTTAAACCCGAGGGTAGGATAAGGCAGCCCTGGTGGTCTGTGTGGCCCTGATTAGAGTTCTGCCTGCTGTTCTTTCTGGCTTCTCTTTGCTTGTGTGTCAGCCCTGACCTCATTTTACAAAAGGAGATGGTGAAACTCATACAGAGAGCTGAGATCTTTTTAAGGCAAATCTATTTCTTGACAAAACATTGATATTCATCTCACAGCTTCTTAACCCTGATTTAAAACCCTGTTCTCTGGTGCTGTGTCACTAGTGAACATAAGTACTGGAGATTATCTCTTGTTCCATTATAGTTTGGCAGTAAAAACGTGTTTATCAAGTTTGGTAAGTCTGATTTAGAAGGGTGATCCTTTCTTTTGGGTGGCCCTTGAAGGCAAAATTAATAGGCCTTTAAAACAATGTAGCTAGAGTTACTGATACCATTGTCTGCTGAAGGTTGCAATAGCAATGAGTGGTTTGATTGCACTGTGCAATTGGTGGTACAGTAGGTTAGTATAAAAAGATCCTACTGATTTAGCAGAAACTTTCTTGGATTAACTTAATTAAACTCCAACAGAATGAGTGCCAAAGTCTTTGAAAGCTCTGAAACGTAGTTCGGTTTAGTCTTAAGATTAACAAAAGATATATCCTGGACCTGCACCTTCTCAAAACATTTGTAAAAACAATTTTAGGATAAAGACTATAATTTTGAAAGTTATTTTTAAAACAAAGTGTCATTTCTATGAAAACTCACCTGTTTTAATATAGCTTGCATTGTTTAAAAAGTGAGAAATGAAAACCATAGTAGACTATAAAGAGAAGACGTGGGCAAAACAGTGTGCAAAGACCATCTCTCTAGTTTGTAGGAGTTGGAAGGAAGCGAGGCTCGACTACTGGGTGCAGCTGCACCTTTTGTTAAAGCAAACTGGATTGTAGGTGGTGGCGTCTCTTCTTAACAACCCAGAATGCTTTGTATGCTCTTCTTCTGGCCGAATGCCATACGTGAACAGAATTCTTTGGAGACGCAATAGAATAATCACTTAAGAGCTTGTGGTCTGTGCTGGCTTTAAAGGAATGTTCTGCAGTGGGGGAAAGTAGAAGTGTGTGCCTCTCTTCACGGCTGATGCAGACATCTCTGTTGAAACTTTAGTTGTGATTGTCCTTTCCTTTCCTTAACATGTTGGATTTACCATCTTTAATACTTCTTTCTCATGGTGTGGGTGTATGGGTTTCAGAACTGTTGTGCACTTGCCATGTGGCAGACACTGTGGTAAGAGCTTCACATCACTTTTCCGCATCTATGTGGTGTGATGAAAAGTTTCATTTTAACTTTGTGTTTTGGACTTTTGCACCCCAGAACCCAACTGAGAGCCCATTTTTTTCTGGCAGTTGTAGTTAATGCAAATGTTACTCTGCTGCCACCAGGAGGCCATGAGTGAGATGTGCCTTTAAAGGTCCCTGGAACGCAAACTGCCCAGGTTGCCTGTCTTGTCTGCATTTCCTGCTGAGAACACTTCCTATGGAGATTATTACTTTTTAGTTTTCCTCATGAAAGTTGATATGTATTATTGATTTCAGGAGTGATATACTATTTTGGAATACAAATGCCAAAACAAAACAAATTCAAAGTTAATGTTAAGGCAGGGAATGTAGTTTAGCGGCACTGTGCCTGCCTAGCAAGCACAAGGTCCTGAGTTCAATCCCTGGTACCAAAAGAACAAAATAAACAAAGAAAACACCAACAAAGTTAATGTTAAGCAAATTGTTTTCAAACACAAAGAAAACTGGGACCATGTCTTACTGCTCCATCCTTGTGTTACTATTTACTACTTTCGATTTGCAATTTGTCATCGTATTAAGACTTGTCATAAGCAGAGTAGGGAAATCTAATATACTTTCTAGGGAAACTCCAGATTTTCTTCATGATCTGCCTCTACTTTTGGGACCTGAGGCCAAGAAGATGAGATTTTAGAAAAAAGCCTGGGGCCCCACAATATCAGGGAGATATTCATACACATCCAGCTGAAAGATTTTCAGCCATTTGCCCTTGCTAAGAATGCCAGCACTTAATTTCCCCAGGCCCAAACCTGCTGCCATAGGTTATTTTAACAGCGGAGGTTCTTGTTTCCTGGAAGCTGTGTATTTGGGGAGAGAACCAATCAGTCAAGCCGCAGAGAAAAAGGCCCTTCCATGATGACTCTCATGTTGATCTCAGAACACACTGACCGCCAGTTCCAGGAAAAGCTTTCCCAAGAGAGGTCACCTGGGCCATCTGGGGCTGGTGACTGGGAAGCTGGGAGGCTGAGAGAGGACAGACGGACTTTCTAGGATGAGTTGTGCTCTTCAGAAACATTAGCACCAGTGAGATTTGAGGAAATTGGCAGACGTTTGGGATTTCCTCGGGTGGGTACGTATTGCATCTTGAGAATCTTTGCTGTTTGCTGTGCCTTTGGGATCTGGGCAGTTATCTACCAGTGCTTTTTTTCTCCCTAGGATTTTCCAGTCTTTGTTTCCATCTTAGTCCATACAAGTAACACCAGAGCCTGCCAATCAGGTGGCCAGATACTCCTCTCTGAGGCGGGCTGAGGTTTAAAAACCAAGCTAGCTCTGTGCACATGGCTCCTGGGCAATTTATCAGTACTTGTCATCTGCTTTCTTTTCTTCCTCCCTCCATCCCCCTCCTCTTCCTCTTCTTCAAACAAAGCTCTAAACAGCATATCCTGATGAGTCTTATTCCTTTTGCAGAGATTAAACAATTGGTGTTGAGCAGATCACCACCCGAAAAGGAGGATGGGAAGGTAAAGAACTTCTGTCTTACTTTCTTACGTGTCTATACAGAGTTAAAGTAGAAATGAAGGTCTTACAGTCAGTCACACACCTTAGGAAGGGAAATCCTAAGTGTGCCTCAAGGTACTTGCAGAATAATTTGAAGTGCAGTTTCTTTTATTGAATTCTCAATTACTACATGATCAGACCTAGCTATCTTTCTGAGTTGTAAGTACAAGCTGATTAAATGTGTTTTTCCAAAACAAATTTGTACTTGTAGTTTGATATCTACGGATGTTTGCCAATGATGTGTTTCATCTATGGACAGCTTTCAAGTTTGTTTCTGCGTGGACTAGATCCTTTCCTTATTTTTAACTCTTAAATAATTCTGAGAATCAAGACTGGTTTTCTGGAGGGCTGAGGATTTAGCTCAAGTGGTACTGCGCCAACGTTGGATGCACAAGGGCTTAAATTCAATCCCCAGTACCGCCAAAAAAAAAAAAAAAAAAAGACTTGTTTTCTGTTTATGTGATGTGACACAGGTAATATGTTTTTATTAATGTTTTCCTAAATTGCTCTCCTAGTCTACAGAAATAAAGAAACAAACATTAGTATATCATATATGTAATTTTAATAAAAGCACATTGACTTTATCTTTTTCAGTGTGTCAAAAGCCTGGTAGCTCAACTGAATGAACATGAGGACGAGGCCAGTTTAGATGTAGGTATGTTAAAAAATACTGTTCCTGTACTCTGTCTATAAAATAGTCTGTCCTGAGAACCTTTCAACTTCTTGAAACCTACCCAGATATATTTTCTTTGTGGCATCAGTCATAATATTGACCTGGGGACTCAGGCTGTATTTCTAATCTAAAACAAGAAACAAGGCAATCAAAGCTCTTCCTGAGCAGTTTTACTTTGCCAAATACTGGGTTAGCATTTGCGTGTTACTTCATTATACCTGGGCTGTAGGCACTGCACTTCGTTGCAGGGCAGCATAGACACAGAACTGAGCCCCAGAACCTCACGCTCCCTGGTCCCAGGGTCCCCAAGCTTACCCGGGCTGCACACCAGCACTACAGTGTCCCGCTGGAGCTGAGTCTACATGACCTACTCCCAAGCTTTGAGAAAGACTGGACGTTTGTGCAGTGTGATCTGGTGTGGGTGTCCCTTTGGAGGGAGGGAGGGGGCAGGTCCTTCCTTGGACTTGGGGATTTCCGCCTGTTCACAAGTCTTGTATTTCCCTGCTCCTTGAGGGCTCCTCGCTAAGTCTCTCCTATGTACTTTCTATTTCTGCAAGGCTGTTTGGGGCCCCAGCCCTATCCCTTGAATTATTTAGCAGGGAACAGAACGTAATGAAGGTGTTGGGGACTGAGGACATAGGCGGGCTCGTTTGGGCCCCCAGATGGGTGTGGCGACCTCTGGGTCCCTGAGTGTGATGCAAACATGCACGAATCTTCCCCTTGTTTCCGTGAAGCTGGGACACCTGCTGTACTTGGAGAGCTCGTGTGGGCAGGAAGAGAGGTAGGAGAGTTTGAGTGGGGAAGGTTGAATGCTCAGCCTGATGCGAGATCAGGAAAATCCTACAGTGCCCTGGGTGAGCCGATGGCAAAGGCAGGTCACCTGCCGATGCACTCTGAGCAGACTTGTACAAGCTGCCCGGGGACACTGGCAGTGTGGTTGGCGCATTAGGTGGACACATGACGGAGCAGTGACAGCGGTTCAGAAATTAGCAGCGTGGAGCCGGCAAGGAGGAAGCACTCGGCAGCAGTTGACTGGATTCCTTTCTCATGGCCACAGGTCAGAAGTGGCTGGCTGGCTCTCCTTGCCCGAGGGCTCCTGAAATCAATGCAGAAACTTGGCCACACACTTACTTGTCTAAGACGTTTATTTCTGTGCCTCATTACGTTTAGGTTGAGTCCAGGACTCTGTAGATACTATGACCACAGCAATGCCTGTCTGTAATGTTTCTGCTATGTAATGTAAGATTAATAATTGGCTTTCCAAAGTGGAAGAAGAGGAAAGAGAAAGAAAAACAAACATCTCGTCTAAATAGTTGTGGGCCTCCAGGACTGATGACTGTTACTCAGAGATTGGATGTGCCATCTACAGACTGAATCAGGCTTCCAGGAATGTGGGCTTTGAGGAATGTGTACTGAGACATTTTGCTGGGGGATTGGGTGGATTAGTCATCAAAACTATTAAATAGTAGGATATTTTAATTTTAGACTTTAAAAAAATTCATTCCAATCTACAATAGGTAGGAAGACTTTGGCTACGGAACGTGCAGTATCCTGGGCCACATCTGAGCTTTGGCGTAAAGTCACTGTGTCTGAAGCAGAGGGTTAGGAAGGTTTGGGGAAAGACAAATGTGTCATTTTCATTGGTGACTTATGAAAAGGACCACGGGAGAGGCTTTCTGGCACTAGCATTTGCTTTCTTGTTCATTTAAATTCTGTAGGTTCAAAAATTCTGACTTTGTGCAAAGAAGATGATCATAGATTTTACAGGAACTGCCTGAGACCAAGAAAAGGCAGCAAGAAGTGCACCATAGTTAGATGGGCTAGGGCATGGCTGTCCCCAGAGGGCACTGCACAAGCCTTGACACATCTGGGAGCCGCTGACCAAACATGTAGGACCAAGATGGAAGCCTTTGCTGACTCTAGAGTGAGCTTGTTCTGTGTAGGTCATGTACTGGGTCAGGGTCGCAGGAACACTTTCTGTGGTAGTGCGTGTGTTCTCTAGCTGTGCCACCCAGAACGACAGTCATCTACGTCTACTGAGCATGGATGTGTGGCCAATGCATTAAAGAAGTGAGTGTGCAATTTTAATTTCATTGTTGTTCAGGGCAGGCCAGAGGAAGTTTCTTTTGTGTTGTTCTTGGTGCCCTCTCAGAGCATCCAGAATCATACTGACCAAAGTGTGATAGACCAAAAGTGGCTGGGGATTGGAGGAATAATGTCTTGGGTGGATAAAGCTAGTAAGCATGTGCAGACCAGCCTCCCAGAACCACCTCAGTGTGAAGCTGACAGGAAGGTTCCATTTAGGTTGAATGCAGCGCTGATGCCTCTACTCTATGTGGATGCTACAAGCGTCCAGGCCTTGCTAAAGGGGAGAGATATCAGTGGCGGACAGTTTGTTATTGTCACCATGAAGAGTAGAGTCCTTCATGCTCTCGGCAGCTCATGTGAGGAGTCAGAACAAGGCAGTAGGGGAAAGGAAGGTACGTGAAATGACTGGACCACTGTTGAAGCTCAGAAGAAAGAAAGGTTCCAGTTGGCTCAAGTCAGCAGCGCTACGTGCTATTAGAAACAGGACCAAACTTTAAGCAGATCCAGGATTAACAGTGGGCAGCAGTAGACACTATGCCATGGAGCAGAGGAGATGCCAGTGAGCACCTTGTAGGAGCAAAACTGCAGCCCATGGGAAATGCAGTAGAGGGTGAGTCCAGGTGCCAAACTGGAATCCTGACTGCAAAAGAGATGTCTAAACCATCAGTAAATCAACCCCCAGAGGCAAGAATGGTGTGATTAGACACCGTCTTGCAACCTCCTTAAAAAAAAAAAATTGAATCTGAAAAAAGGAAACTGTGTGGCTATGGTTAGAAATTAAAATTTTCTAATTAAAAGTCAATTTCCCCCTTAAGGACTGTGCCACCAGAGGGCCAGTGTCTCATGTGAATTATAGAAACTAGTAGAAGGTGAAGCTCCTCCTATCTCAGCAAGAGTCATTCCAGAATATGAGAACGTGAGTGATAGACCAGAAATAGTAACACCCACCCCAAACCTGATTTTCTTACCCTAGTTGGTCACCTATTATGTGCATTAAAGTTTATATGAAATTTAATCAGCTAAAATTGTATATGCCATGACAATGTGCATGGAAAGAAATGAAGGATTGGCAAAACAGACATGATAAAACAAGAACTACGTTAGCGTGTCTCAACTTTCCCCGTGGGGAAGGTGGGAGGGAGACACAGACAGACATGGGAGAGGAGGGGTGGGAATGCCACTAGGCTTGGGGAATTTTGACACTTCAGAGCTCTGGGATGAATCAGTGCCACATCTGCCACTGCAGGTCTAGCTTGGCGTGAGATTTGGAGAGGAGTTTAGACAGAGCATCTTTCTACATAAGCTTCATGGAAAAGTTAGTTTAGTCTTTTATAATTAGGTAAGCCATACATACAGTTGAAAAATTGGAAATTGCAGAAAAAGTAGAAAAACATCTTTATAAATTCTCCACCCACTATTAATTGATGTCCTGAATGGATTTAGAGCATTTACCTTTCATGATAATTTTGATTTGAAAGATGAGTCAGAAGTCTCCACTAATAATTTAGATGGATTTCCTCCTTTTTTTTTTTAACGTAGTGGGGTTCTATAAATAATAGTCATTACATCCTGCATTGTTTATTTACCATGGTATACCATAAGCTCCATTTTTAGAAGATAGCTAAAAATAATGCTATATGTTTTTCTCCAAGGAACATGAGTACTTTTATAAGAAGAAAGATAAAATATTATAGATCTTCTTCACAAATACCTATTAGCCAAAACTAAAACTCTTAATAATATAAGGTGTGATTGAAATATGGTGAATATTCAAGATTTTAAAAAAATTATTACAATAAAAACACTTTGCTGGGCTGGGGATTTAGCTCAGTGGTTTCAGTGTCTGCCTAACAAGCACAAGGTCCTGAGTTTGATCCCCAGTACCACACACCACATTGTTGGTGTTTAATCCCAGCACTTGGGAGGCAGGAGGCAGAGGCAGGAGGATTGCTGTGAGTTCAAGGCCAGCCTGAACTACAAAGTGAGAGCCTGTCTCAAAAATATTTTAAAAAGACACGTTGCATTAAATACCCTCAAAATAGTCACCCTCACTTCAAACACACTTGTCACTTTCATTACTTTCTAGAGAGTTCTGGAAGTCCTCTTTTTTGAATATCTTTATGAGCTGTGGATGTAGCTGCCAGGAGCCATCCAGCAGTAAAGCAGGCTTATAAAACTTCACTGCGTGTCCTCATCCACCTTATTCACTGGATCTGGCACAGCATGACTTCTGGCTCATCCTTCAAATCGAAATGACCATGAAAGGTAAATGCTTTAAATCCATTCAGGACATCAAAGTGAGCCTGACTGTGCAGCTAAAGACACTCACGAAAGGGACTTCTGGAATTGCTTCAGAAAGCGTCAGGAATGATGAGGTAAATGTGATCGAAATGAGGGGTGGACAGTAGTTTAAGGAAAATTCATGACAATGTATCTTTTACTATAACAAACTAGAAAATTTTAAATGTTCACTGTATTTTTTAGTTATCCCACATATGTAGTTTTGACATTGCTGACCAGCCCAGTCAGTACAGGTGGGAGCTGAAATTGCAGCTATTTTTTTTTAAACTTTGGGCAATTAATTACTATTATTGTTCATTACCTATGTAGAATATGATAAAAAGGAAGCTTCCTGGTGGAAACTGGTATTGGAAGAATAGGCACCAGGGAGACAGATGACCCAAGGCTGGGTGTGGAAGGAAACTGACTTGACATGAAAGCAGAACAAAGAAAAACCTGTCTAGAAAACAATTAAAAAGAAAAGGAAGCCGAAACATAGGAAAACTAACACTAGAATCTGAGGTTCATATTTCTCAAGCTAGGAAACACAGACCTTTCTTCACTATGGAGAAGTCTGAGGGGGAGAAGAAAATCCCCCACAGAAGAGGTTTCAGAGGAACATTAGCAAAGGGAAACTGGTAGAAAATTATTGGAACATCCAGAGGAAAAGCCCTTCTCAACAAAAAACGGTCATCTCAGGATCTCCACTGCTGGGTCGGTCACCTGGTAGAGGTGCAGACCCTGGATTCCAGTACTGAGCTGGACAGTGACAGTGCTAGCCTGGCAAACAAGCAAAAAGACAACTAACTAGGTTATTTTTCCATTTCTCCTTCTATTAACTAAAAGTTTGAAAATGCAATTAATGCTCTTGACCTACAAATGCTTATAAGACAGCACTTTTACTTTGCCTTGGGAAAATTAAGTTTTCAGAAGATTCCAAATGGGATCTCAAGTGTGGAATCTTTAAGAAGAGGGCCCATGTAAGTGGAAGCTGACCTTTTCCTGGCTGTTACTTAATAGCAGATGTGTATCTAGATTGAAATCTCTGGAATGTTGCATGAAACATGAGTGAAAATTTAACAGGGAAGGAAAAGGGAAACTTGGCAGGGCTCAGCCTTTTGAACAATAAAATGTACAGCCTAATTTTTGGTAGATCTTTCTCTATATATTGGGGTAAAGAACTTCTGTAGATTTCATTCCTTCATTTATTGAGGGGAATCTCTTGACTATAAACTAAATCTTACTTATGATTTTGTTTTTAATAAAATGATTAAAGCTAGAGAAATGGTCCAGGAAAGCAGTGCAGGTTCCCAAGATTGTGAATACAGAGTTATCTGTATAAATTTGGATTTCAGTTTTATTTCTTTTGCTCATGATACAATCTTTTGCAATTGTTGAGGCTTTAAAAACTGTGTTTGGTAGAAAAAAGTGCTGACTTACTAGACTGCTGCATGGCATGAGCTCAATCTGGTTCTTTTATCAAATGTGATCAGCCTTTTATATTTGTGGCCTCATTGGGGTAAACTTCTTGAGGAGTGTGAGTGAAGCAGTTTTCTTTAAATGAGACCACGGGGGTATTTAACAGACTTCCAACTCATAAAATAAAATAAATGTGAATATAAGCTACAGAATAGGAAATAAGAAATGAAAGCCTTGCTGGACGGATATAGTTTATCTTACTGTCTATTCTTCTGATTGAAAACAACCACAATATTTAAAAGTTCCACGTTTAGGATATGTCTGGTATAAAGATAGGTTTAAGGTTCTTGCCATTGTTTGCTCAAGGATGGAAACTAAAAAAGAGCTACACAAATGCAGGGGAAATAAGGATTGGTAATTTAAGTCAGCCTCTAATTCTTTTTTTTTTTTAATTGAATTCTTTTTTTTTTTTTTTTTTTTTTTGCTTTTTGGAGACAGGGTCTCGCTTTTGTAGTTCAGGCTGGCTCTGAGCTCACTATGGTGCCCAGGCAAGCCGCCATGAACTTAGCAGTCCTCCCGTCTCTGCCTCCCGAGTGCTGGGATTACAGGCGTGAGCCACCACGTCCGGCACTGTGGTACGCGGTGTTGATTGTTGGTGGGCATGTCTCCACGCCCAGCATTATATGTGGTTACCGGGAATCGAACTCAGGACCTTGTGCTTGCGAGGCAGGCGCCGGAACCACTGAGTTAACCCTCCGGCCCTTAAAATTGAATTCTTTATTGGTATATTTTATATACAGCTCACAATCACAACTCTACATTGGGGAATTAGTACCAGTATATGACAGAAGTTAATTCTCATTTTTACCCATATCCCTACCCACCCACAACCCCCACCCCTTATATACATGCTATTTTTTTCTTTCCAAATTGTATTTATTCTTTCCCCTCATTATGTTTCCCCACCACATTCCCTTTGAATATTTCCTATTTCACAAAATCTATCATATCTTCTAGAACTCATTTACATCTATAGGTTCTCATACCAGAGAAAATATATGGTATTTAAATATCTGTGATCTAGTTATTTCATTTATTAGTGTGTCCTCAAGGTGTATCCATTTGCACATAAATGAATGAAACTTGTCATTCTTCATGAGTCAGCCTATAATTCTAAATCCTACCTCTGCACTGGAACTGGAGCTCTTCAAATACCAAAGCCCAGTGCCACCCTGGAGAAAGCCACTTACGCTGGTCTTGAGCGAGCCAGGAGTTATGGGTCAGCCCCATGTGATTCTCAGGTGCAGCCCAGGAGCAGAACCACAGCCAGTGACCCTTGGGGAGCCCAGCAGTGCCGAAGTTACCCTTGACTTTCTGCGCTTTTCACACTGTTGGAATTGAGAAATGGGTTCCACTTTTATCTCCACTGATTGCAGAAGAACTGAGTGAAGCCATTTTAAGGTTTTAGGTTTGCAGATTTTCAATGAGTGTCACCATATTGTTGCTGTGGGAAATGGAAAAATTGCCCCTCCCCCCAAAAATTTGAAAAATGTTTCCAATTACCAGGACATAAATGAGATGGTGAAACTTAAAAATAAAAGCTAAGAAAGAATGAAGTGACTGTAATTTGCTGTTAGAAAGTCACTACTGGTTTTGAAGGTCTACAGAGTGGCTGTGGGAGGGGCTGATGTTTACACTTGTGTCTGTGGACCGGCCTGCAGCAGGCATCAACACTATCCTACTGGTAGTACAGTCTAGATTGTCCTTGTTTTCATCTTACAAACCACACTGAATTTCTGAAATGTAGTGAGGGAGGGAAAAAACAATTCCCTGAACTGTAACATTTTCCTCCTCTAAAATAAAATCCTCAACTCCAAGTAAACTACCTCAGTGAGTAAATTCCATAGTTTCTATCCCTAGAGATCTATCCCTAGAGATGTTTAAGTAAAACAGTTAGTTTATAAATTCAAAAGAGTATAAAATCTCAAGGAAAGTACAAAGGATTTAAACATGAAAAAAGGACAAAATTTGAGATACATTCTAAAAATGGTACTATGAAACTTGTTTTATGGAATGTCATTCTGGCACCTAGAATTTTCTTCCTGTTTTCTTGTGTTGAAACACTGACACAAAAAAATCCCTTTGTCAAGGGGTCCTTGAGTGCTCTGTGAGTGTGTCTTGGGGAGTTTAGGTTTGTTTGTTTGTTTGCTTGCTTTTAAAATCCAGTGCTTAATCTTTTGGAAGAGACTTCAGGGAAACAAAACTTCTGATTAGTTGTCCTGCGAGGCAGCATAAGCTCTAACAATTTATGGAAACAATTTGCTGTAACTTTTCAAGTGGCTAATTAGGAAGCCATTTTTTTTTCTTTTTCTTGTTTTGTTTTGTTTTTATGAAGCACCATCCTTTAATTCAGGCACAGACAGGAAGGGAACAGGATTTATGCTTCCTGTTAGGAGACTCCGCTGAAGAAGATGTGGAACCAAAGTACAGGGAGAAATGATGCCCCAAACCACCCAATAGCATAACACAAAGTCAAAATAAAGAGTGAAGTGAAGGTGTTTGGTCTGGAACTGAAGAAGAAAACTTGGAGTGAGCCGGGAGGGCTCATCCAGGTTTCTGAGATTTGTCCACCAGTAAGACTTCAGCCGATCTGATGGATTTAGATGCCCCTATGCCACAGCTATCAGGTGAGAACTTCCCATTGGGGTTACCTCTTAGGGCCGTAATAACAATCAAAGGGATGGTACTATTTCTTTTCTGACAAGTTATTTTCATGTACATTTTAATGATAAATTAGTTCAATTGGAGTTACATGTAACCCCACATAGTAAACACTTAAGGAAAAGGGAATACAGTATATGGCTCAACTGTGTGTTACATATTTGAGTAAGGGATGTAAATATTCTCTTAACTTTAAATCTGCATGTAAGGACCATAGACTTTGTATGTTTTGTTCCCATTGTTTACTTCTTTTTTGCTTCACTGGAGGTTAACCCAAAGACTTTTTCTTTTTACTTTTCTTTTGAAACAAGGTCCTGCTAGGTTGCCTAGGCTGAGTTCAAATTTCTGATCCTCCTGCCTCAACCTCTCAGAGTCCTAGGATTACAGGCATGTACCACAAAGCCTGGCTACTTTCCATTTCTGAATTTTATTTTTCAAGGAAAGTTTAGATATATCTACTTTATTTAGATTTTCTTACTTTTTTTTTTTTTTTGAGACAGGGTGTCGTTTTGTAGTTCATGTTGGCCCTGAGCTCACTATGTAGCCCAGGCAAGCCTCGAACTCAGCAATCCTCCTGTCTCTGCCTCCCGAGTGCTGGGATTACAGGCGTGAGCCACCACGTCCGGCATTGTGGTATGCGGTGTTGATTGTTGGTGGGCGTGAGTCTCTTCTTCCAAGAATAAAATCATAATAAATACAGAAAGATTTAGCTGTGAAGTTTTTTTTTGGGGGGGGTGGTTCTCCATAGGGATAGAGGTGAACAATTCTAATACCACTAGGTAGATATACTGGAATTGGGTAATGGATAGAGGTGGCAGGTTTTTCACTGTTGGAGTGGGGGCTCAAAGTAAGCCAAAAGAGGAGGGTAGGATGAACCACATAATCAAGTTAGTGAATGTGGTGTTCTCCTGCTGTACGGTGTGCTGATCCCTGAGGTGATCACCTTTGCAAAAGACAAAGAATTTATTTATTTAAATTTATTTATTTAAACCTGAGGATGTTAGATCCCCAATGCTCAAATGTACCTCCCAGGAGGCAGGGTTTGGAAGTATTTACAGAATTAAAGGAAACCGTGGTGGTCTGAAGAGTGGGGAGAGGTAATTGGAAGCTAACTGGTGACCTGTGTGTGACCATCAGAGCACGGCTTTTCACGGGACTCTTGTTTAGAAAATGGCAGCACTGCCCGCTCTGAGGGTGGAATTTTCGGTCCTTTGATGTCAAAGATCACCCAGAAGACCCTTGTGCAAGCCCAATGATGATCTGGTGGCTTCAACCAGCTTAAGTAACCTCCAAGTCCCTGGAAAACAACTGAGGCAATTAGCATCCTAACCCACACATCAGAAGTGTGAGCTCTAGCAGAAAGAATGCAGATGTCCCGCTGAGCTATGTGGCTTCCCGGCTGGTGATAAAAGCAAGTAACTAAAAGCTAGAGGGTTCACTCGAGTTTCCCATTGGTTTCAGGAATAGTTTAGACTCATACACATAGTACACAGTTAGCCACATGGTTTCACCTGTTCTATTTATATTTGTGGATGTACATAGAAACATAGGTTATACACTGCTTTATTTGTTGCTCTGTCAGTTGAGAATGCCTCAGAAAAACCCAGTGGCATATATAAGGTAAGCATCCCCTTCTTTTAAAAATCTGGATTATCTACCATGTTTTATGGAAATTTTAGCTTCAGATATAGGAAACTAGTAGTTTAGAGTTGATGATGAAATTAATTATTTAGATGTTTTGCTTGTTTGGTACATCATAATTAATTTATCTGCACATGCTTACCCATATAAAAGTCTATAAAACATGAACTTGCACTTTGAATTTTAAGTGATGAAAATATCTGTGAATAAGAAACTTGGTTTAGGAAAATTGGCCTTGGAATAGGATCAAGGAAAACTTGAAATGTAATTTTGGATGTTGCTTTCCCTAAGCCCATGAATTCTTTCTATCTTGAGGAATCTCTTTCTCCTTAGGCTAGAACAAGAGCTTTTCCTCCTGCTTAAGTTTCTCTGCCCGGACTCTTGGCTCACATCCCTGCTTCCCCCTCCTCCAGGGCGCCTCACGTCCGCAGTCCACGCCTCCGGGGCAAGGGAGGCTCCTCTCCTGCTTCCTCCTTCTTCTTTTTTTTTTTTTTTTTTAGCTCGGTACGATTTTCTTGGAACTTGTCGGACACTGATATCTTGCAGTTTTGAAAAAAAAAATAATGAGTGAAAACTTTATTTATACTTACTATTTAAAGCTGGTTGAAAATTTAAGTTCCTTGCTGTTATAATCTCACTTGATCCTTACAGTAATCCTTTGATGTAGAGATGTTATGATCCCATTTCTTGTTTTTCTGTGTTTAGGTTTTATTAATACATGTTTGTATTACATAATGATTACCTTCCCTGTGGGGGGTCGGTACGTGAACATTACGTAATCTTAACCCTTTCCATCATCCCCTTTTCCAACCTTCCCCCTCTTCTCTGCCCATCTTCTTGATTGCCTTCCCATTTCTCATGTGGCATTTAAGCTTGGGTCTGAGTTATTTCACTTAACATAGTTTCAAGATACATTTATTTCCTTGCAGACTACTCATTTATCTATCTTTATGGGAGAGTAAAATACATTCCACTGTGTACAAATATCATATTTTCTTTACTCAATCATCTGTCGAGGGACACATGGACCACTTTCAAATTTTAACTATTACAAACTGTGCTTCTATAACAGGAGTGTGCATGTATCACTGTAATATGATACCTTTAATTCTCTGAGGAAGTTACCTAGAAAGGTAATACTAGGCCAAATGGAATTTCTTTTTTAGTTTTTTTTTAATTGAATTCTTTGTTGGTACATTTTATATACAGCCCACAATCACATACAACATTGGGGGAATTTGTACCAGTATATGACAGAACTTAATTCTCATTTTTACCCATATCCCTACCCACCCATAACCTCCCACCCCTTATATACATATTTCTTTTTCTTTCCAAATCATATTTATTCTTTCTTCTCATTACATTCCCCCACCACATTCCCTTTGAATATTCCTATTTTACAAAATTTATCATACATTCTAGAACTCATTTACATCTACAGGTTCTTATACCAGAGAAAAGTTACAGTATTTACATATCTGTGATCTATTTATTTCACTTATTAGTGTGTCCTCAAGGTGTATCCATTTATACATAAATGAATGAAACTTGTCATTCTTTATGGCAGAGTAATACTCCCTCACATATATATGTATATGTGTATGTATGCATGTATGTATGTATTTTAAAAACCCATCTTTATCCAGTCTCCAGTTGATGGGCATCTGGGTTGTTTCCAAGATTGGCCTATCACAACTGAGTTGCTATAAATATGGGTGTACATAGGGCTACTATCTAGAATATATAAAGAACTTAAACAAATCAGTCCCCCACATTTAAAGGCCCAGTTCAAAAATGGACATCTGAAATAAACAGACACTTCTCAGAGGCAGAAGTTAAAGCAGCCAAGAAGCATATGAAGAAATGTTCAACATCACTGGTCATTCAAGAGATGCAGATGAAAACAACTCTGAGATTTCATCTCACTCCACAATGAATGGCTGCTATTGTGAAATCAACCAGCAATAAATGCTGGCGAGGCTGCAGGGAGAAAGGAATCCTTCTCCACTATTGGTGGGATTGTAGACTTGTACAACCATAGTGGAGATCAGTATGGAGATTCCTCAGAAAACTAGAGGAATTAGAGGTCCCATTTGACCCTGCTGTTCCCCTCCTAGGAATATACCCAAAGGAATTAAAAGATTCATATTGTAAAGGCATATGTACACCCATGTTCTTTTTTAGTTTTAAGGAACCTCCATCCTGCTTTCCATAGTGGTCGTACTAGTTTACATTCCCACCAGCCATGTAGAAAGGTTCTTTTTTCCCTGCAGCCTTGCCATTATTTGTTAGTATTTGATTCCTTGATGATAGCCATTCTGGAGTGAGATAGAATCTCAGTTTTTTTTTAAAATTTACATTTCTCTAGTGGCCAGCAATGATCAACATTTTTTGTTTATTTTTTTAATTTTGTTTTTCATGTGCTTATTGGCCACTTGTACTTCTTTTGAGAAATGTCTATCTACTTTAGTTGCTCATTTTTTGATTGGGTTTGGGGGGGTCCGAATTTTAAAAACTTCTTTATATATTATATTTATTAATCTTCTGTCTGAGGGATAGCATTCAAAAATATTTTCCATTCTGTAGGTTCTCTCTTTGCTCTCTCATTTATTTTCTTTGATAAATTACTTTTTTTAATGTGATATGATTCAATTTGTTGGTTTTTGTTACTATTTCTATGCCATTGAGCTTCTATTCAGAAAGTCTGCTTATGCCTGGGTTCTCAAGAGTTTTACCTATTATATCTTCCAGAAGATTAAGTGTTTCTGCTTTAACATTTGGATCTTTGATCCATTTTGATTTTAATTTAGTACATGATGAGATATACAGATCTATATTCAATCTTCTGCATATAGATGGCCCGTTTTCCCAGTACCCTTTAAAGAGACTGTCTTTCCTCCAGTATATGTTCTTGGCCCCTTTGGCAAAGATCAAATAACTGAATGTATCTGGCATTGTTTCTGCATCCTCTATTGTGTTCTTAATCTCATTTTATATGGGAAAACTATGGCTCAGAAAGAGGAATGACTTGGCAAAAGCTTGGAAGTAGCTAAGGGACAGTGTTGCTTTGTATAAGCCTCCAAAACACAGGATTTTTTAAAAACAAGTGTATCGGTGAAGTTTCTGTAGAAGGATAGAATCAATAGAAAATATATGTATAATTATTGAAGAGGATTTATTAGATAGGCTTATGAAATTAGAGGTGGAAGAGTCCACAATGGATGGCTCCACTCTGGCCAGCCAGAACATTCATTAGCCATCAAAGGTTGAAGGCCTAGAAGCTCACTCTAAAGTCATGGGTGCAAGTCTGCATTGAAAGACTAAAGAAACTGAAGACGAGTGTCTGAAGGCAACCTCAAAGCCTGGAGTTTTCTCAAAATGGGAATACTTCCTCCTTTCCCTTTTCATTCCGTCTGCTTCCTGAATTGGTCTCCCTCCTGACTGCTGGCTACATGGCAGGCACCCAAAATCATAGTTACTAATCTTGTAGGCCTCTTACTCTTGATGTATCACAATTAGCTTGTTATCACTAATTAGCACCTTATCACAAATAGCATGTGCCTCCTTAAAAAATATGACTAAGACACAGTTCTTGGCCTCAAGGAATTCAGGGTTCCATTAGGGGTAAAAACCCCACAAATACTATAACTGCAATCTAGATATCAATATTCCTTTGAGCAGATTTGATCTTATCAAAGTTGAATGGTGCATGACATATCATTTGTATGAAGTGGTGGAGTGGAGTTTTCTATGCGAGTCTTCCAGAAAGCTGCGACTTCAAAGTAGCAGCATCTTCTCTGGATGACTGTACCCTTGAGGAGGTGATTTCCTAAGGAAAGGACTTTCTACTTAAAGAATGTGTATAGTAAGATAAAGATATTTTCTGTGAAGTTGTTTGCACTTTTACACTCTAATGGTTGTAGGATATCTAGTGACAAGGTGGCCTGGGAGATACAGTTTAAATTCTTCCTGGTATAATTGCAGTCAAAGTAGACAAAACAGAGGAATTTATCTGTTCAATATGAATGAAATGTAAATGACACCTTGACTTAATTTACATGCAATAATATTGAGAAGATGAATAAAACCATTTTAATTACTGTTAAAACAATGAAAATAAATGACCGACAGTCAGGAGAAAGTCTATGGTGAGAGAGAAAATGAATTGGCCTAAAAATAAAGCGGTTTGTGCACACAATATTTTTTTTTTTGAGACAGGGTCTCGCTTTGTAGTTCAGGCTGGCCCTGAGCTCACTATGTAGCCCAGGCAAGCCTTGAACTCAGCAATCCTCCTGCCTCTGCCTCCCGAGTGCTGGGATTACAGATGTGAGCCACCACGCCCTGCTGCACACAGTATTTTTGACTTCACTTTAAACATTCAGCCTGCATGGCTAGTGAGTACAAATCATTTCATTCTTTAAAAAAATTGATATGCAGAAAATGAATTGAGAATACAGAGAAATCTCTTAATATTAGAGGTATTTTTACATGCATTGGTTGAGAAGTTCTGGTTTTACTGTCCAAATAACTTATATTAACAATCAATAAATAATTTGTCTACAAGGACTATACTTTTGGGAAATTGGACGAAGGTGAATGTAGTTGGCATATGAACCATAAAAGTACTTTTTCAAGAAAGTACATTCTTTTGTCTATCTGTACTGTCCCGAATTTCTTCTAATCTAACACCGCTGATCAAGAGAGGAGCAGGCTGCTAACTTGTTGACCAGGGTTATCCATCTCATAATTTTGTGGGGCTCTAAAATTTCACTGGGCCAGAGAATGGCCTGAGGTGGGGGTGGTACTCCTTGTGAGTGCTGTGCAGACTCCTGGACCACCTTCAGAGATCCTTATTTCACAGGCCTCCAGTAGGAATCTCATCATCTGCATTTTAGTGAACGCTCCCCCCCTCCCTCTGATGCTCTCTGAGAAATTCTGTCCCAGACTCTACTGTCTCTGTCCTTGGAGCCTTCTGACTAGTTCATCACATATCTGAGCAACTTAGTAAAACAAGTTAGGGACACTGCATAGATTGCATTTCTTTCTTCTGTTTTTAATTCAATCAAAACATGTCTCTTGTGACACCAGGAAGATATAGTAAATATAGCATTCTTAGACCTTTAGTGAAATAAACAGCTACAAACCCACCAATTCAGATTTAATGTCTTTAGTATTTCTGTATTGGAAGTGTTGCATGTCAGAGATCCTTCAACAGGAGAATTGAAGAAACTTAATATCTTGGCTCAACATTTTGATTTCAGCTCAGTGATTACCTGAACTACTGTCTGACTTGGAAGGAGCCAAAGGTCTGTGAACCTTTGCAAAATATGGGTATTGTCAGTAACCTTAGAGCACAATAGATTTTCTCTTGCCATGGCTGATGTTCTCTTTACACTTATAGATATTATTTATATTTAAAGTACAATGGTGCTTTACTTTCTGAGTGTAACTTGTTTTATTTTGGGGGGAAGGTTGCTTCCTTTGTTTTTGTGTGGGGAGGGTGGCTATTGTTATGTTTGTCACCTGATGTGGAGCAAAATTTTGCCACTTTTGTTTGGGACCCAAATTGCCTGGAAACAGTAATTTTCATGAAACGAGGTATTACTGTTCTTTGTAAGAGTTTTTGTAGTGTTTTGGCCAAGATAGATATTTGTCATGAGCATATGGTACAAATACTACATCTGTCATGTTAAGGCTATGATTGACTGGTGTGAATTATTCATTAACTCAACAAATATCTACACATTCCAGTGTGACACTGAGCTCTAAAACTGAAACTGAACAGAAAAATTCACAAGGTCTTATATTTTTCTTATTAAAGATCCCTGTGGATTAAGATTTTCTTACCTGAGGTAAGAACTGGAAATAATTTATCCTTGCTCAGGTGCACCAGCTGAATAGGAAAAAAAATATGTATAATTATTCCTCAGATTAAAGGCCACAAAGTAGAAAATTTGTTCAAATTTCTTTTTATGTAGTTGTGATATTTGCAGCTATAGCAGTTGTATTTTGTTCTAGTTATAGGATTATGTAGAGATGTAAAATAACAGTAGCAATGCATGTAGTTCTGATCTTGACTTGATTTTGAACTTAGATGGCCTTTCCCCTCCCTCTTCTTTCTCTGCCCCTCATGCACTGCTACCTGATCAGATAGGATTAGCTACTACTGAACAGACTATGCAGCTATTCTTATACAGCATGTTACCATAGTGCCAACACTTTGGGAAATAATTGAAGGAAAGAGATGAATATTAATTAAGACACACACACTATCATGTTCCAGATCTGAATAATCCAACAGATCATCATGTTGTTTCCAATGTCCTTTAGTTAATTTGGACACTACATGACCTTATAAAATGTAACAAAGCTCAGTATTTCTCACTGTTACTCAGAAGTACTTAACTACATTCTCCTGTGAAACTTAGCATAATTATTTCCCTTGCAGACTTCAGCTGCTAAGCTTGTTCTTATTTGGGGCATGCGTATTTGTGTGCAGACTTAGAGAAGTAAGTGCCGTGATTTATGGGAAGGCAGGACTGGGCCGCACTGAATGCTAATCACAGGAAAGTGTGCGGGGGAACTGGGCAAGAATTGTTGGTTTGCCTCAAATTAGTCACTGGCTCTATTGAGATGGACGGAGAGTTTGGGTTGGAGCTATAAAGACACCAGAATCATTATTGACAGCCAGACTTAGTGGCAGTTCAGGAAAATATCCCAGTTATACTAAATAGTCCCCAATGACTCTGTGAATCTAACAAGATGAATCCAGGTCTACAAAGAAGTATCTGGCCACTTAAGGATGAAAAGGACCTGGGAGACTGATCGTTGAGTGAATTACCAGAGCCGTTTTGGCTCTCAGATCCAAAAAGCTGCCTTAGCTGCCGATGATGGGAAGAATGGTTTGCTCTGAAAGGAGCCCTCCCCAGAGCTCCTGGCCTTCCTGTGCTTGCAAATTGAGCTTTCTGGCTGTCCACACACATAAACTTCAGCCTTTATCTCATACCACACAGGGTGGCTTTTCTGAGAAATGATACCCAAGCGCAAAACAAGCGCCTGTGTTGGAGGCTTTTCTTGAATCACAGACAGCTTCCCCCAGTTACCTTCCTTCTTCATTTCCATTTCCAGCAACAAGAAGAGGGGAGTTAATGATTCATTTGCTCCCCCTGACCTTTCAAATAACTGGGCTGCGATGTATCAGCGAGGCTCTCAGCTTCCCCCGCTCTCCCCCTTTGACTTCTCTGGTTTGGCTTTAATATTTACAGCCTCTTCGCTGGTGTACATGTCTGAACGCCTGAAGGAAGCAAAACATTTACTGCCTCTCCCTCCCCGTGTTTGGGAGCTCTTTCATGCAGCCTCATTCCTCCCTTTTACATCACTCGGAGACTCGCCTCCTAGCTGGGCACGAATCCTTCCTGAATCTTCTCTCTTCATCTGTTCACTTCAGCAAAACAAAAAGATGGATTCTGACTCAGATTCACCTTTTAACTACTCCTGGCCTTCCTTCCCCAAAATGAAGATTCGGAGAAGGGCGTCCAAACAAGGTAGATCACTCTATCTTTTGTTTCCTCCAGAGCCAAACCGGACATCTTCATAGTTTTACTTTGCTTTTCCTGACTTGGGTGCCAGCCTGTTTTCAGAGGAAGTTCATGTTTGTACATGTCTTTATAAAACTCTCACTATAGAACTACTTTACACAGAGACTACAGGGATAAACCTGCTCGTTCTGCCTGGGCTCCTTTCAATTTAATTCTACCTTTGTGTTATTATTCATGTGAAATTCTCTTTGTGAAACAGGAAAATTTAGCACAAGGCGAATGTTTGGGATTCATTTAATCACAGTTACCTTGAAGTTATCTTGACAACAAAAGAAGCCTGTTGATTTAAACATGACTGGCCTTTGCAAGGTTAGAGAACCACATATGCGTTTGACACCACTTTCTGCTTTTGTGTTCATTTTTGTATGTTAATTAAAAAGTGTACCTCAGAAATATTACTTTATTGATTTTTGTAGAAGTTATAATGAATAGATTAAAAAAATAATTTCAATAAGAGACCCTGGATCTCTCCAGGGAATGCATTCATATATTATAAAGTTCACTAAAAGTAAAGGCAGAGTAAGAGAAATAATTTTCTGCCAAAGGAAGATGAGGTGTTGTGTGGAAATGATTCCTAGCAGAGGGAGTTTATTTAGTTTATTCTCTCCCATCCTCCTGGGGCTCGTGATCGCCAGGCATTGTTTGGTGTGCACCAGAGGTGCCCTGGGGAGCTGCGGCACTGTTGTGACTGGGCACAGCAGGTAGCAATTGTTGCCTTCTGAGGTTTAAAAAGAGAGAAAGAAGGTAGACAGTAACGTTTCCCATCTTCTGCCTTGAGCTAGAGTTAGTGTGCGTACATTTTTAAGTCAAGGAGTAAAAGAATGCTTTTATAAACTTACAAGCAAAGGAGTTGTCTCCTTGGCTTTGTCTTTTGGGAGTGTAGTCATTCTGTATTCCAGTCTATAAAGTAGAGTGACTTACTGGGTCACCCTGTGCTAGTCCCATAGGAGGAGGGACTTTTGGAGTTGTCAACATACTACCTAGTTGAGTCTAGGATCTCTGTCTCGTCTTATAAACTAAAATGTGTTTGTTTTCTTGTTCACTCTGGGTGGAATCAAAGCCAATTCCAGGGATAAAATAAGTTGAGGGTCCAGGGACAGGAAACCTCAGCCCCATCACCTTTCCCGAGCTGCTCTACTGAGTCTTTGAAGTGCTACCATTGGGGAGCTTAATAGCTGTGTTCGTCAAGCTAGTCTTTGATACCTTGTCTTAAAAGTCAATTTCTTCTTATTTTGTACCTAAGGAAAAGGTTTTATTACTGATTTTATGTATGCTAGAAGAAAGAAATTGAAAATTTCAACATAAAAGCTCATATATCTCTAGAGGACATAGTCATATATTAAAGAATCATGATATATGCAAGTTTCTGTTAAATAACTCTAGGAATGTATATATATATATACATATATATGTATATATATATATATACACATATACACACACATATATTCTCATATGTGTATGAGAAATAAATCATATTTATAAAAACAAGCTTTTATAAAAGTAGAAAGTTTAGTAAACTGTAAACAACATGCAAACCTGAGTATCTTGAGAATGAAAATATGGTATTCTTTATGCTGTTCTTATTTTTTTTCCAGATTTTCTGTTGTTTGAAATTATTGCCAAATAATAAATTTTTAAAAAAGTAATGCCGGACGTGGTGGCTCACGCCTGTAATCCCAGCACTTGGGAGGCAGAGACAGGAGGATTGCTGAGTTCACGGCGGTGCCTGGGCACCATAGTGAGCTCAGGGCCAGCCTGAACTATAAAGCAAGACCCTGTCTCAAAAAAACAAAACAAAACAAAACAAAAAAAAATATAAAAATTAGCTCTACTGGGCCGGAGGGTTAGCTCAGTGGTTCCAGAGCCTGCCTCGCAAGCGCAAGGTCCTGAGTTTGATCCCCGGTAACCACATATAATGCTGGGCGTGGAGACATGCCCACCAACAATCAACACCACATACCACAATGCCGGATGTGGTGGCTCACGCCTGTCATCCCAGCACTCGGGAGGCAGAGACAGGAGGATTGCTGAGTTCGCGGCGGCTTGCCTGGGCACCATAGTGAGCTCAGGGCCAGCCTGAACTATATATAAAGTGAGACCCTGTCTCCAAAAAGCAAAAAAAAAAAAAAAAAAATTTTTTTTAAAAAGCTTCTGACTGACCTGTAAGAGACACACAAAGTCTCCAGTGCTTGTGGGTCCATAGTAGCTGTGTGCACTGAGAACTCCTTGGGTCAGAAACTGTCCTGTGGGATGACCGCAGCACTGCGTGGAGCTATGCCCAGTATACTTATGTTGGCATCTAATCAATCTTAATTATTTTTGCATTTATATTGTCTAGCTGACTTGCTGGACTTGATGGGGGCCCAGCTGGCCCTACCACATGGAGGGATGAGGTTTCCTGATTAGGAGGCCAGGGAGAGCCTGAGTCCAGCGAAGTGGTAGGCTACTATTCCTCATGCTCTCACTTCACACCCTGAAATGTGGCCAATTTGAGCCACAGCAGAAAGTCATCACACTGCTCTGCATAAATTAAAGCTGATTCAAGTGAAAACAAGTACCTGGGTTATGCAAATGATTAACTCTTTGCCATAAGAAACAGAAGATAAATCAAAGTAAGGTAGGCTGGGGACAGAGAATTGGAGGTTGTTAAACCATACCACACTTCCTTGCTTTATTAAACTGTGATGACATGGTTGTGAAGATAAGGGCAGGCCATGCTGTAATGTCAGCTGGGCAAAACCCCAGGACTAGAAGTCTTCAGAGCCAAAAGAGCTATGGAGATGAGCTGGCCCCACTGCCTCATTTTCTAGATGAAAACATGGGGCTCAGAGAGGTGAAATGAGGGTGGTGCCTTTCTGTTAAAGGACCATTTCCAGAATGCCAGGCTCTGTCCCAGAAGGTGCTGTGAAAGGGTAATCCTGAGTGATGCTGAACCTGCTGACAGGAATTTTAACACAGGGATGAGATTCCAAACTCCCCACACCCAGACATGTCACCTGCATTTAGTGAGAGAAACATCAAGAACCCCGAGTTTTCAGCCTGATGGCCAGTTTGTGAAGATCCGTGTTATTTTGTCTCTTAGATGACGACACATTTTCAAAAATAAAGGTGGTTTGAATTTCTTCCTCATTCTGTCCTTCCTATTATACCCAACATCATCCTCAGATGTTGACCATGATGAAATGATGAAGGACCATTGGAGGGTTAGAATTTTGGGCTGATAAGCAAATCTCTCTTGTGTTTGGCCAGAATACACTTTTTTATTCTGTTATTTGTCCCCTCTTCTAACCTTCTTTGCTAGTATTTCCTTCATTTTTTTCCTCCTTCCATCCTTGTTTTCAAAGTTCTTTGCAAGGGACCCAAATACATCTACATTATTGATTTAGAGAGTTATGTGACAATGTAGAGATATTGTTTGGTAACCAGAGGAAAATGAGCAGAAACTCACCAAAGCAAATGTGAAGAAAATTAGCTAATACTTTCATTTTCTCCCAGTACAGGGGACTGAACCAGGGTCTTCATAATAAGCTACCTCCCTACCCATTCCTGTTTGTTTGTTTATATTTATTTTTATTTTGCGATAGGATCTTGCTAAATTACCCAGGCTGGGCTAGAACTTGCTATCCTCCTGCTTTAGCCTCCCAGAGTACAGGGACCATAGGTGTGCTGTGACACCATAGTGCTTATCTGCCTGCCTTCAAAGAGAAAGAGAAAAGGAAGTACACTTAGAATTGGTTTCTTTGGAATGACTGGTGTCTCAAGGGGACTATGATGAAAGTGGTCAAAAGTAACCTACACCCAATATATTCTCAGGGGTTCTCAGAAGTTGCCCTTTGTTATTTTGGGTAGCCTCAGGACAAGTTGTTCTAGGGACCCACTGGTTAATGATTGGAGTAGGCTAGAATCTACAAACTGTTCTGCTTCAAAGACTGTAGGAATGCCTGGGTTTTGTTTCATTTTGTTTTTTCAGTAGGAGATTCAACCAGGAAATTTAATGTTTATTAATCAAAGATTTTAAAAATACAGGGATTAAACCTCTTCTAAGCCTCCTGGAATTAACATTTAATCTTTAAAATGCATATGTTATGTAATTCATCAAACCCTGTCTTAGTTACTTTTCTTTTTGCTGAGACAAAGTACCCAGCACCTATAAGACAAGGGAGCAAGTTTTATTTAGCTCACAGTTTGTAGGAATTTCAGTCCATATTTGGCTGGCTCCAAGGCTGGTAACAACACACAGGCTTTGAAGAGGAGAAACAGTTCATGTCAGGCACAGGCAGCAAAGCAACAAGGGACCAACTACAGGTATTTCTATCCCTTATATCTTTTCCAAGCTACTTAGGGCTGGTGACGCTCAGACCCTTCATCCCAATGCCCTTGATCCTAGCATTGTATCATGAATTAATCACACACTCTAGATCCAGCCATCTGTGAAAAAGCCACACTTATGACAACATGAGGCTTTAGGGGTACATCTAAACACAAGGCTTAATATTCTGCCCCTGGCACCACAAAGACTTATACGCATCTCTTTTTGCAAAAAGCATTTAGTCTATCTCTAAGAGTTGCCAAAATCCAACCATTTCAGAAGCGCTGCAAAGGCCAAGTCCAAAGTCTCCTCTGAGATTTAAGGTAAACTCTTAGCTGGGAACCCCGTATATGAAAAGAAAATTAAGCACTTCCAACGTTTAATAGCAGTAAATAGACATTTCCATTCCAAAAGTTACAAATAGAGGTATAATACAGTTACAAAAAAGGGGATCAAAGTAAGACCAAAATCTAGCAGGGCAAACATTAAATCCTACATTTCCACTCCCAGTATCCCTGGCAATCTGTGGCAAGTTGTGAACGCCAAAGGACTTGAGTAGCTCTGACTCTAAGGTACTTCAGGTGGTTGTAGCTTCCGTGACTTCTTTCTTTGGCTGGCTTTGCTCCTTCCTTGTATTTTTCTTCAGATGATCCATGTTCCTGGCTTCTCCAGACTTCTAGGGTCTCCACTGCACTTTCAGCTTCCCATTCACAGCTCTACCAACTGCCCTCTTCGGGGCACACTGCCTGACTTCCCAGGCTTTCTTCTGAAATCTGTGTGAAAGCCTTCCTGACCCCACAGCTCTTGCATTCTGTATGTATCAAAAATCAGTACCGGGTGGATGACACCAAGGTCTGCTGCCAGCTGGAGCAGTAGCCAGTTTTCCTTCTCTGCTGGCCATGGAGGCCGATGAACCAAATCCTGAGGAATAACTTCCTTAGGCTGCTATTATTCTGGAGCATAATGTTTTGTGACTCTCTTCTCAAAGCAAAATATTTCACCTTTACAACTTTGAGGCCACAAAGGCTGGAATCCTGTTAGTTCTTGTGATGGCCTCAGGCCATTTTTTCTGCTGTCTTCTGAAATAATTGGCTTTTTCTTGCTGGTCTTTTCAATGAACAGTTTCTCCTCTGTTCCATCTTTGCAGGGCACAACTTTACTGGAGCTTCCTTTCTGGTCAGAGTCACAATATTTTGAATCATTCTGCTGGGCTCTTTGCTCTTGATCCTCAACATAAGTCTGGCCAAAAGCCTCCAACAGTAACCATACCACCACCTCAATAGCAGACTGTCTTGAAATTTCTTATGCAAGATTAAATAGTCTGATGCCCTTAATCTCAGTCTCTTGCAAATCTCTGAGTATAAGAAAACAGCAGACAAACTTTGTGCCAAGGTATAACACAGACTGTCTAGAATCTAACAGCCAATGCTGACCTTCTTCCCAGCAGAAACCTCCTAAGCCTGGTCTTTACTTACAGGGTTTCTATCAGCCTTCTGCTCTTCTGACTTTTGACCAGAATCTCCTCTCAAGTGCTGCCTAAGGCATTTCAGCTCTTTGACTGCAGATATCTGTCTCCCAGCCTTTCCAAACACTTCTTGATCAGCCATTCTCAAAGGCTCCTAAACCACATGGTAAGGTACAGTCCTGAAAGACCCCATTCCCCTGGTACCAAATGCTGTTTTAGTTACTTTTGTAGCTGAGACAAAATACTGAACATCCTCAAGTTAAGGAAGGAAAGGTTTATTTAGCTTAAAGTTTTTAAGGGTTTCAGTCCCTAATCGGCTGACTCCTTAAGGTGTGTAGCACTTATTCCTTTAATCCTTGTGCCCTGATCCTAGCATGTATCATGAGTCAATCATACACTCTAGATCCAACCACCTCTGAAAAATCCCCATGTACGGAGGCTTTGGGGGAACATCTAAGCACAAGCCATGACATGTCTAAGGAAATGCTTTTATGTCCATCATCTACTTGTACATCTTCTTCCATTTTCTCCTACTCCAGCTCATCTCATAGATCTGTCCAAAATGTGAAATACGAAGAAGTACTTCCCCTCCCTTTTACATTTTGCTGGTGCAAAAAAAGAGGCCATATTGATCAGAACACTTGAAAGCCTTGAAAAATGGGGATAACACTAAATTTTCTGTAGCCATGGTAAAAAATAATGGACTAACTTACTAAATCTAGTAAGTACTGTTTACTAAGCTATCATGGGTACTTGACATACATAGTACCTAATTTTTAAAGTAACTCTGTAGTACAGCTACTTTCTCTGCTTTATAGATAAAGATACAGAAGCTTTGAGAGATGTGATTCGGGTTTATGTGAGTTCCCCAGGGGTTCTCAGGTTGGAAAGTAGCCCCCCTTTGGAGACGTCAGACGGTGCTGGGATCTTCAAGAGAAATCATCACGTCATTGGAGACACTGCCCTTGGGAAGGACTAAGGTATTTCCGTGGAACTCTGGTTAGTTTGTAAGAGACTATGGTTATTATGAAAGAGAAAGTCTGGCTCCTGTCTGCTGTCCGGCTTCCCTCTTCATGAAGTTTCTCCTTCTCACACACCTGCCTTCATCTCTTTGCTGTGATGTAACTAGGGTACCCTTACCAGAGCCTGTGCCATACTTTTTGGACTTCGAGCCTCCAAAACTGTGAGTTAAATAAATCTTTCCTTTATACATTACTCATCTTTAGGACTTCTTGTGATAGCAACAGAAAATCGACTAATGCAGAATGCTTTATTTTCAAAGCCATACCCAGAAACAAAATAAAGGAGAATGAATGAAAGAATGATATAGGGATAAACTGTTTAATTTTGTAAAAGACCTACATGTTTGATGTTTTTGTCATCATCATTTATTAGCTGAGAACCCTGATCAAAGAGGAGATAATGGGTTGCCCAGTGTCATATCCAGTAGGTAACAGAACCAGGCCTAGAAATAGGACATAGCACTTGAGGTTTTGTTCTTCCCTGTGTGTTTTACCCCTCTTGTAGAGACAAATAATGGTAAACTTCAATGAGCTGCCACTTTGGGGTCAAAAGATACCACTGTGGGGCTGGAGGGTTAGTTCAGTGGTTCCGGCGCCTGCCTTGCAAGCACAAGGTCCTGAGTTTGATCCCCGGTAACCACATACAATGCTGGGCGTGGGGACTCACGCCCACCAACAATCAATACCGCATACCACAGTGCCGGGTGTGGTGGCTCACGCCTGTAATCCCAATTTCAAAAAAAAAAATAAAAAATAAAAAATAAAAAAGGTACCACTGTGTCTCATCTTAGACTCTCCCCCTCTTTTGTGAATTTTTTTTTTTTTTTTTTTTTTTGAGACAGGGTCTCGCTTTGTAGTTCAGGCTGGCTCTGAGCTCAGTATGTAGCCCAGGCAAGCCTTGAACTCAGCAATCCTCCTGTCTCTGCCTCCCTAGTGCTGGGATTACAGGTGTGAGCCACCATGCCTGGCACTGTGTTTTGTGAATTTTTGAATGAGAAGAGAGGCGGTAGAGGAAACTCCTGGAAAGCAAGTTGAGAGAGCCATTTGGAGGCTCTGATACCTCCTCTATATACGATGTGATACTTTCACACATCACTGATTCAGGGCTGGAAACAGCCAGCAGATGGTTGGAGGTGGAACAAATTGAGAAAAGGATGAGGTCTGAATGCTTCCAATGTGTCCTGGAAATTCCACAGTTTTGTTCCACACAGAGATGATGCAATTAGAAAGATTGAGTGTACTGGGAATGGAGATAAAGATTGTGGACCACAGTGTTGGCTATTCTGTGAGACAGGGTCTGGCCATGTCACTCAGGCTGTTTTCTAATTCCTGATGGCTAAAGCCACCCTTTTGCCTCAGCTTCTTGAGTGCCTGGACTATGGACATGTTCCATCATGTCTCCCTTGTTTTGACTTTTAAAAATTAAGTCCATTTAATGTTTGAAGGGTAGGTTCCTACTCTGAATAACAACCCTCAACACAGTATTTAGCAGTATAATGACATTTCAGAATTTTAATAATTTTTGAAGATGAATTACTTTTTTCTTATGGGCTTACTTTTTCTTTTGCTCTTTCCTCCCTTTCATGACATTTCTTTGAAAATATTCAACTCAGAAATTCCCTAGAAGATAACTGATGCTATAGGAGAAAAAAGGACAAAATATTTTATTTAAGGAAGAGAGACATTTCCCTAAATACAAAGATTTCTTTAGCTCTTGGTGAAAATAGTGTTCATCTCATACAGCATAGTTTCAATTCCAGACTGTACCTTGAGGGCCTCCTTTGTCAGCAGAAACCCATTTCAAGGCCTTTGCTAGATAATGTGGCTGCATACCTTATATGACTCCCTTTAGTTAAGTAAATACTTTGCCAAATTTTTCAAAGTGATTTTTGTCTCTGAAATTCTTGGGCAATGTAGCTCTCTCAGTAATCTCTGTAGGAGGACAAGAGACAAAATTAGAATTTATCATCCCCATGTCCAGGGGACTCTGCTCCGCTGCTTCTGGTTTAGGGGAAGGACCAGAGGTTACTTACTTGGAGACATTAATTTAAAAAGATGGAAAGCAACTAAGTCCCATAGGAAAGATTAGAACAAGTCACTGTTGAGTTTTGAGGTAAAGAGGTCAATTCAAGATGGAAGGCATCATGAAGGGGAAGTCATTGTGGTGGAAAGGGAGGGTGGTCCCTCTGAGCAAATGAGTGGAGTCAGGTGTGCCTGGAGTGTATCAAAGTGATGAGAAGTGGCTTACAGGTTTGTGAGATGTGGAAATGTGGGGACAAATATTTGCTTTAGTCTGGAACATTAGTTTGACCAGCCTAGCACACTTCTCTTTGCTGAAGAGCACTCACCTTTTTAGGGGCTGCTCATTGGTGCTCTGGCCGTGGTCTAAATTATGCTGCTGTCTCTTGTGACCTACAGTGGATGGGCATCTCTATCAGTGATGGACAGGGTGACCCAGGCATCCAGGATGGACACATGACCCAAGCATAGCCAATCAGAGTCTTTCCTTGGGCTTTTTCAAATAGAGCTTGGAGAGAACTGTCTTTCTCTTTGGGTAGCAGTGCTTGAAGGCTAGAAGTTGCTAGCTGATACAAGCCAGTCTGTCACTGGAAGAAATGCTGTGAAGAAGTGATAGGGTCCTCCTGCGGCCCAGACCCTTGTTCTAGTCTCTGGCCCCTATTATTGGTGAGGTTCCTACTTCTCAAGCTTTTAGCTCTATGAGCTGTTCTCATGTGCTTTCATTAAACACTTCCCCCCTTTTATTTTTGTTTTAGCAAATTCAGATGGAAATTTGTCCAAACTGCAATTAAAAATGTTCAACATATCTTTTAGGGTATTGTTGAGGGGCCTTCATGCTGATAGTCTTTCCTGAATTCTCACTGCTTCCAGCATCATCATGTACTTTGTGCCTTTCTTCCTGGTGTGTGCTTTTATGATAGCCTGTCCCATTCATTATCTGCCTCTACTTATACCTTCAGATACTGGATCCCTTGGAGGTAGAGGATAGCTGACCTGTTGACATGTCTCAGACAGATCAGGTGTCCACTCTTCCCTTTTCTCTTGGACAACAAGAAGGAGTGCACATTGATTGACAGCTACAGTTGTAGCTGTCCTGTAGGCCTGGACCTGTTCTGGGAGCCCTGTCATGACCATAGCGCACTTAAATTTGAGCCATGTACCAGAATTGAGTCTAGACTAATCAATAGCATTGAATCAATAGGCTGCAGGTGGGGCTAAATAGCAGGCTGGAATGTAGACCAATTAGCAAGCTCAGATTTGAACCAATCACAAGACTGTTGTCTCTTTTACACAAACAGCAAATGTTCTGACACATTCATCTTCCCTGACACATTAATTTTCCCTTCACTACAGCACAGGTCTTTTCTTATGCTAGGTGAGGTGGGCAGAATGAGTCACCTTAAAGACAGCTATAAACACAGGGGCTCCAGAGGCTGGATGATAGTGATCAGCATCCTTAAACATCTAGCAAACATCTAGGTAGAAATAAATAGCAGTAACCGGAGTCAGCAATGGGTGTTAACAGCAGCAACAACCAGCAGCAACTGGTAATGGAGATCAGCAGAGACCGTGGAAGATGCAAAGAACTCAATAGCTGCAAGGGTTAGCCATGGATGCTATGGATCTGAGAGGGGAGAGCAAGAGCCCAGAGCTATAATACTAAGCTGAGGGCCCTGGCACTCAAGCCAGGGGCATTAGCAGAACTGTTTTAAGATTTCCATCTGCATAGAGCGAAAGGACCTTCTACTAACTGGCTGCGGAAGCAGGTGATGAAAGTGTGATGTGAGTTGACCCAGATACTCTGTAAATAATCGATCTTATCTTTGTGAAGTCGGGTTTTTTTTTTTTTGAGATAGGGTCTCACTTTATAGTTCAGGCTGGCCCTGAGCTTACTATGTAGCCCAGACAAGCCTTGAACTCAGCATCCTCCCTGCCTCTGCCTTCCGAGTGCTGGGATTATAGGTGTGAGCCACCACACCTGGCACTGTGGTATGTGGTACTGATTGCTGGTGGGCGTGAGTCACCATGCCCAGTATTGTTGTATGTGGTCACTGGGGATCAAACCAGGGAACTCGTGCTTGCGAGGCAGGCACTGGAATCACTGAGATAAATCTCCAGCCTATCTTTGTGAAGTCTTACCCCATACGCAGTTGGGTAGGAGAGGAGAAAGAGTAGCAATATAATCATTTTTGTTAACTGTTCAGCATCTCTAGGTAAAATGCTATACATCTCAGATTCTGCTACCTCTCTCTTTTTCCTTGCCAAGCTGATATTAAAAATGCTTTCATTTGGAGGCTAGAGGGTGGGTGGTGCTGAAGGAGGCCTAGTTGTTGAATGCACACAGTGCCTTCTGGGTCCTCTTCATGCCATGTGTTGTTCGGCCCAGGGTCTTTCCTGAGGTATGATGGCTCACTTTGCTTACTGTTCTGCAGCTATGATCAAAGTATGCGGTGGGAACCTTCCCTTTTTTGTCAAGAAAGGGCCCGATTATTCTCTTTTTGGCCTCACCCTGACTTGAAATGACTTTGCTCTCACACTGTAGATTAGTTGAACCTCTGTCTCTGGCTGCTGGCCCACATACCTCCCCCAGAAATATCAGGGATAGGACCTCTTGCTTTATACTATGGTGGACTCCATGTTGGACAGGGAATGTTTAGCTCAGACATTTCTTGATCTTCTCAGAGGCCTTTGGAGCTCTGGGCATTCTGTTCTCACCATCTAGGTAGCCAAGAGCAGCCTTGGGAGCCCAGGGAGCAGCTCAGCCCTGCTGCCTGGCCTCATTCTCTCTCTGCATGTGCTGGGTGGTGATGGTGGGGGCCTGCAGGGCGATCTCCTTCAGAGCACCAGGTACAGACTGGAAGTGCTCCCCTCTTCTGAGAGTACCCCCAAACTCTCTCATGCTGTTCCCTGCATGGAAGGAGACATATTGGCAGGGAGATTTTCCTTTCATCCCTGTGATAATGGAAAGTCCTGGTTAGGACTTTGTAGCAAATCCCATAGACTGTTGTCTTTCTTGCTTACCTATGGAGTCACTCAGAATAAAGGAATAGGATTCAGGAGTTCAGTAGAATTTCTCAACCCGAAGAAACTCAGGACAACTTGGACGAAGGTCAGACTATACTTGGTTTTCATAATTAGTTCACTCATTCATCTAAAGTGTTCTTGTGGACACACAAAAAAATTAATGAAAGAATTTACACCTCCGTTGATCATCCTCTATTTTGTTAGCATGTTTCTTTGCCTGGTAGAACACTGAGGATATTTGAATGGGGCAAGAATAGTTGGCTCTAGAAATAAAGCACTTGTTAATAGAAGCTTATGACTTTTGAAATGAACACAGTTGTTTTTAGTACCAGTGTCTGTCCATAGATCATGCAGGATTTGAGTTATTCATCAGGTCCCTCTAATGGAAGCATCTCCCTCATCAGTTTGTTTATTTTTTTAGATTGACCAGAGGTGGTCTTGAAAAAGTCCTGCCATTTTCTATTTGAGGTCTTCTGATTCTATGCTAGTATTTTTCTGACTTGCTTGTTTTTTCCCCCCTCACTCTGCCAGTTTTTCCTTTATGTGGAGAAATTTTCTGTAGGCTTTGGAGAATTGCATCAAGAAGAAAAGGAATTATTGATTTAATCACCCCAAAGTCCACACACCACACATGACTGAATATCTACTTGATTGCTCAGAGAAAGCAAGGGCAAAAATGAGTGGTTCACACACTTGAGAGTTCTCATCAAATGTAAACATGTGCCCTTGAAGACTACTTTGTTCTGCCATAATTTCCTAATTATATGAAGGCTTGGAAAGATTAGGGGAAATTTCTGTTATTGTCCTTGGTGTACTCTGTTTTCTCCCCACTTTCCCCATGCCTCCTTGTAAGAAAGAAAAGGCTTTCTTTCTTCTTTAGTAACATTGATCATCATATCTTTCAAAACTAGCAGAATAAGACTTTGAAAGGATCTAATTTTAGAGAACCAAGTTGTACCTGTGGGGAAAGGGGGATTTCCAGTGCTGTTGCAGGGAAAAACTGGAGAAAGGCCCTTACTTCTCACCATTTGCTTTGTTTGCGACAGGAGTGGTCCCAGGGTTCACCCCCCCACAGGATCCCAGGAGGGTGAGAAAGGGATGAGAGTACATTGAGCCTTTGATGGAGCTTAGAGACTTTGGGCTGTGGAGAGTCTCCTGGTTCTTCCCGAGCAACTCTTGGTGCAGACTAATATCTACAGAGTAACTTAGTTTCCATGTGATCCCCAGGAAGTTCCGGGCTGAGGGTAAGTTTAGAATTTGGGTGGATCTTCTTTATAATCTCAAATCCAACTCAGTAGATTAAGGCCACAAAATTTTCTAGGCCAAGACTCATATCAGAAAAATGCTAACTGAACATAAGAGGCAGAATGGCTGCAGAGTACGTAACAGTTGCCTCTGGAAATGTTCACCGTCTCCCTGAGGATGGAGAGTTTTCTCCCTTCTGGATAACACTAAGACCATGGTGAAGAGGGCTTTTTGTACATTTCAGATATTGGAACAGGCCCCTTTTTATCAAGGAATCTGGGAAACGGCGTTGCGCAGTGCCGAAGATGGGTTTGGGCCTCGACAGCACTGGCATTGCACTCTGGTGCACTCAGTCCGCATCCTGAGCAGGGAAGAAGTCCTCTTCTTGGGCTTCAGTTTACCTTCTGGCTCCCCCTCTTCCCTGGTGATAAGGATCAAATAGAGGTCTTTGTGCATGTTAGGGAAATGCCCTGCTTCTGAGCTACACCCCAGCCCTGTTAAACTTTCTTGTCTTCAAAATGAATATGATAATACTTCGTGTGACTATGGATAATGCAGTTGGCAGGTGGTTAAAAACAACACTGTGGCCTGTAATCCCAGCACTCGGGAGGCAGAGACAGGAGGATTGCTGAGTTTGAGGCTTGCCTGGACTCCATAGTGAGCTCAGAGCCAGCCTGAACTACAAAGCGAGACCCTGTCTCAAAAAAAAAAAAACAACAACACTGTGTACTCTTGCAGAAAACATTTCCAGTTAATACATTTGCACATACATTGTCTGATGCTGTCACCTTACTGGTACCCTATTTTGCATGAAATGGCCCAGCTATTCTTTCACACAGAAGGCACATTTTAAAAACATGACTTTTTCTCTCACTTATTTTAGAAGTAAAATGATTACTCAAAAAGATATGGAAAGTATAGATAGTAAAAAGTTGCATATGAAAACCACATATATACTATTGTCATATGGCGATATCAGTTGGCTTCTTAATTTATCTTCCCACTTGAATGTTGTGTTATTAAACAAAAAGAAACCATATGTTTGCTGTTTTATGAATGTTTTCTCAGCAAGGCTTATGCTGTCATATCCTGGCAACAGGTCACCAGGAAGTAGGCAAACATAGCTAGGTACAGGTCACACTGTAACACATTAATGGATTGTCTTAATGGGAAAATACCAGGCATTACTCAAATGCCATTTTCTTTGTTTCAGAATAAGACACTAAGTGACCCTAGTTATTAGCAGGGTGCCTGTGTAGAGCTGCCAGTTTCCAGGCTGTGTGACCTTGGGAAGTGACTTCAGGCCACTGGAGTTGCTTCCTGATGTCCAGTGGAAGCAACAGAGCACAGCTCCAGAGGGTCGTTTAGGGGATCAAATAAGTTCATATATATGTATGATATACATAATATACAATATCAGAGTGCCTGTTTCATAAGAAGCACATTTTTTCTATGTTAGTGTACTAGTTGTGGTTTCCAGCATTTTGTCCAACGTGGAACAGCTACTCAGTAGATGCTGCCTTTTATAGTGTCTTATGTTTTGCTTCTACTTCCTCACTTTGGATGTTTTTTTCCTTTCATCCTTTTCCCGGTGCTTTTACTTTGCAAATCTGCCTGACTTTATCATTCTTTTCCCAAAACAATATCTATCTGATATTTCAGGAAAGGCAGGAAGCAGTAACATTCTTGGGCTCCCAATACCAAAGTGCTGAGGAAGTGTGTGGGACCTGTGCTGTTTTGTGCAATCTGTTTTCATGTCAGACCCAACCCGGAAGTGACTTGTCCATCCAGGCAGAGCAAAATAAAATCCACGCTTGGCCCTCACTGGAGTGTGGTGGGTGATCCAGGCAAAACAAAGGGTAAAAAGGGGAAAACTCAGAGGAGAAGGAATTCTCTTGCCTGTGCGCAGACTTTTCTGGGGAATAGGTTGCTTCTGAGTCATGGATACAAACTGAGTGCACCCAGAAGGCCACACATTGCTTGGCCACCACTAGGTGCTGAGTAAATATTGCAGAAAGAAGAATAAAAGGATGAAATAAGAAAGTGCTACTGCTGTCACACCCTGAGGTAAAGCAAGAACAGCTGGGCCAAACCCGGAATCTGAGAAACAGTTACGTCTCTAAGGAGAACATCCTCTAGGTGGTGCCTGATACCACTTTCTGCTTTTAAGGAGAAATTATTCATCCCTTCCATGAATATTTAATGAGTACTATGTACCTGACATGATTCCACCCGGCGTGGTTAGAGTGAAGCATTCAACATCATTAATATTCTCATGGGACTTGTGGGGCTTCCTTCTAGTGGGAAGAAAAGGACAATATATAAGTGGCATAAGAGAAATTAAAGCAGGTTACAATTGCATAGTCATTAAGTTGCCTTTTGGGTACAATAATATTTGAGTTTAAGACAGTGAGGAAACAAAGCTCCAGATATCCGGGAGAAGAGCAGTGCTTGGCAGAGAGACCAGCAAATGCAAGTGGCCCGAGGCACAGGACAGGGAGGAGGCCGGTGTGCCAGGATGGGGAAAGTAGTGGGCACAGCCTCAGAGGAGTTGGAGAAGATGCAGGAGAAGCAGGAATGTGACACTCTAGTCAGTAGGTCCTGGAAAAGTCTGCTGTTACCCTTCGTGGGGTGGAAGTTACTGGAGGATTCTGCAGAGCCATGCTGTACTGTGCTTTTCTTGGAAAAACACTGCTTTGTTTTGCAGAGAATGGGCTGTAGAAAAGCAGGAAAGCCAATTAGGCAGTGACTGCCAAATTCTGGGGAAAAGATGATGGTGGCCTGCCCAGGCCTGGCAGAGAAAAACCTAGATTCTGAATCTTAGTTGTGAGGGGAAAAAAGAGAACAGTGAAAGTTGATTCCAGGAAAGGCACAGTCACCATTTAGTGGGAGAGCAGGTGGGTGTTGGAGGGAATGGAGAGTCCTGTTTAGAATCCATCTTGCTGGATGTGGCTGGTGGACAGCTCAGTGGAGGTGTGAGGGACACAGCTGTCCCCCAGGAGAGGGGTCTGTGGTGGGGGTGAAGATTCAAGAGTCATCACCATGAAATATGGGGTATGGCGCTGGGTGGTCAGATGCCTGAGGGGAGAAGAAGGGCAGAAGTTTGAGGACTGACCCCAGAGAAGTGTGACCTCCTCCACCCATAAGATGAGGAGGGGACAGAAAAGGAAATTCCAAGGGGAGGGAAACCTTAAGGGGGGGTCGTCCTAGAGGCCGGGGACAGGAAGGGGGCAAGTGACCATGCAAAGGCTGCTGCAAATCACACACTGTAACCAGGCTGACCAAAAGCCTGTCCCAGGAAGGCCGCCGGAGCCTGTGATGGCAGTGTTTCCATAGATCTGACCTGAGGTTCATAGGCCTGGTAGTCTGATTGCCAGAATGGGCTGGGCCAGCCCAGCAGCAGCTTTGTTTGTGTCTGGGTACCAGTTCCTGTATAACTCTTCAAGTAGGCCATGTTTTCCTTTGGTCCCAGGCCTGAACCCTCTTGTGGAAGTGTTGGATTTCAGTAGAAATCAGGCCACAGACATCCCAAGCTGGTCTGTGCTGTTTCATGGTCTTTGCAGACTCAAAGTAACTTGCCCTGCTTTCTATGGCTGAAATGTAGTCACTTCCGGCATATCACATGTCCATCCACTGCAAGAAATTTGGCATGCTGATAAAGATTTCTGCTTTGGGGACCCCTGAGGAGGTTTCTGAGACCTAGTTACAAAGCAGGAGAATCATGGGAGAGCAGGGGATTCCCTGGGCGTGACTGGCATCCTGCAGGTTTCCTGCAGGGAGTGGCTGGCGTGGGACACTGCCTCGTCACAAGAGGACATGTTATCCTGATCCCCCCCCTGCTTTCCTGAGGGACTCTGGCACAGGTTGTCAGACTTTGGCCTTTGCTTGTTCTGTGGTTAAAATCCCTCCTGTTTCACCAGGGCTCACCAGTGAGTATGTGGAGACAAATCCTATGGGCAGTGTGGCAGTGACTGCCAGTGAATTGTGTCACAATTCACATTTTATGTTTTTCAGTTACGTTGTTCAGAATGGACTTTGTCCATTTTTCTTCCTTCCTTCCTTCCTTTCTCCCTTTCTTTCTTTCTTTTTCTTTCTTTCTTTCTTTCTTTCTTTCTTTCTTTCTTTCTTTCTTTCTTTCTTTCTTTTTCTTTCTTTTTTTTTTTAGCACAAGTTTGTTCTGGAGTAAAAGTTGCAACATTTTAAATGCCTTATGTGTAGGAATTGGAATGTTTGGTGCATTTCAGTTGCCTTGGGTTGTTTTTATTTACTTACGTGTTTATTCAGTTTTTATTTTTGATCAGTCCATGTTTGCAGTGCAAAATGTTTACATTTCTTGTGTGGAGTTAGTACATAAACATAACACGTCTTAATTCTTTTTTCGTCCTTTTCCCTTCCTCTTCCTCTCTCTGTCTCTTGGTCCCCCTCTCATCTGCAAAATATCTTTTTCCTACTATCTTTTATTTTTTTATTTTCATGTATTTTGGACTTTTTACATATAAGACACTGTAACAGTATTGAAGCCTGTGTGTCTGAACATTAGGGTTTCAAGGTGCATCCATTTTCCTGTAAATGACTCAAGTATATTCTTATTTATGGCAGAGGAGTTCGTGTGTGTGTGTGTGTGTGTATGTGCATGCCAGATTTTCTTTATCCATTAATTTGTTGACGAACATATATGTCTCTTCAAGATTTAGCTATTATGAATTTTGTTGCTATAAACATGGATATGCTTACTTCACTATAGTATAATGCCTAACTCTTTGGAGAGCATACATAGAAGGGAAATAGCTGAGTTGAATGGAATTTCTATACTGATTTCCATACTGGTTCCATCAGTTTGGATTCACATCAACAATGTAGAAGGATTCCTTTTTCCCTGAAGCTGTGCCAGTATTTGTTACTATTTTTTTTTTTGAGGATGGCTATTCTTTCTGAAGTAATATGGAATCTCAGAGTAGTTTTAAATTGCATTTCTCTAATGGCTAATGATGTTGAACATTTTTTTCATGCATTTATTGGCCATTTGTACTTTTGAGAAGTGTCTGTCCATTTCAGTTGCTCATTTTTTGTATTTTACTTGGGGGGTGGTCTCAAGTTTTTTGAGTTCTTTATATATTGTAGACATTAATCCTCTGAGAGATAGTGGCAAAAATTGTCCCCTTCTCTAGATTATCTCTTCACAATTTGTTGTTTCTTGTTCTGTGCAGATTTTTTTTTTTAAGACGGTCTCACTTTGCAGTTCAGGTGTGCAAAATATTTTCAATTTGATACAATTCTTACTACTATTTCTTGTATCACTAGGATTCTGTTCAGATAGTCCTTGCCCTATGCCTATGTTTTCAAGAGTTTTACCTGTTTTATTTTCTTATAGATTAAATGTTTCTATTTGACCACTGAGATCTTTGATTTTTTTAAAAAATTTTTTGAGACAAGGTCTTGCTTTGTAGTTTAGGCTGACCCTGAACTCACTATGTACCCAGGGTAGCCTTGAACTCACAGCAGTCCTTCTGGATCTGCCTCCCAAATGCTGGAATTACAGGTGTGAGCCACCATGCCCGGCACTGTGGTATGTGGTACCAGGGATCGAACTTGGGACCTTGCACTCACCAGACAGACACTAGAACCACTGAGCTAAATCCCCAAACCATGATCCATTTTGATTTTAGTTTAGCATATGACAGTATATATAGGTCCAGACTCAGTCTGCATGTGGATGCCAGTTTTCCCAGGACAATTTACTAAAGAGGCTATCTTTCCTCTGGTGTGTGTTTTTGACTGCTTTGTCAAAGATCAAATAACTGAATGTGCCTAGAATTGTTTCTGCAGCCTTTATTCTGTTTCATTGATCTGTATGTTTTGTGTTTTTTTCCCAATACTATACTGTTTTTATTAATGCAGCTTTGTAATATTACTTGAAATCTAGGATTGTGATGCTATCTACTTTGCTCTTGTTGCCAGTTGCTTTGCTATTTTGAGTCTCTTCTGGTTCCATATGAATTTTAGGACTGAGTTTTCTAGTTCTGTAAGGAACACTGTTGGTATTAGAATCAGCACTGCACTAAATCAGTTTTGGAAGTATGCCACTGACTATATTGATTCTTCCTATTCAACAACAGGGGACATCTTTACATTTTCTGTTATCTTCCTCCATCTCCTTTTTCACAGTCATGCAGTTTTCATTATAGGGCTCTTTTCTTCCTAGTTAGGTTAACTCCTAAATGTTTAGATTTGCCTTTGGTTGCTTTTAAATGCTTAAAGTTATAGCCAAGGATGAAATTTTTTTGAAGATTCAAACCGACATAGAAATATCACAATACCCAACCTTTACAATAACAATCATTTATACAGTGCTTGCTCTGTGTCCAGTTCTGTTCTGATCACTTAAAATCTTAACTCTTTTATTGCTCATGTTATGGGCCACTTACGTCTATAATACTTGCTCCTTCCCAAGGTCATGTATTTCAGTGAGAAGAGAAAAAAGATATATTCAAAACTAGCTCCAAAGGAAGTGGGCGGCCTTTTGACAGTCTCCTCTCACCGTCTCATCATGTGCAGAGCATTAGGGTATTTATTGTAAGGCAGCTAGAGAGAAATACTGTGAGACACAGTAGGCAGCGGAATTCCATGTTGTTTCATGATGTAAGTATGTTGTCGTTGTTTTTTTTTTTACAGATCAGAAAATAGAGGCACAGAGAAGCTTGCTCGATGTCACGCAGCTAATAGATAGTAGAGCTGAGACTTGGACTAGGCTCTCTGGGTCCAGGGTCCACGTTCTTAACTACTGTTAACTTGTACCCTTTTCTAATTTGGAATTTTCAGCCCTTAGATGAGAGCTAAGTATTAGCCTTTTATAATGTCTCTGAAATACGAAATCACCAAATACTAGAAATTAATGCTACCAGCAAAAATATAAACAATTTTTTTTCAAAGAAAAATTGTTTACATGACACTAGGCATTAAAAAAATAGCTGGGATTTTTATCACACATTGTTATTATTATTTTTTTTTTTTGAGACAGGGTCTCGCTTTACAGTTCAGGCTGGCCCTGAGCTCACTATGTAGCCCAGGCAAGCCTGGAACTCAGCAATCTTCCTGCCTCTGCCTCCCAAGTGCTGGGATTACAGACGTGAGCCACCACACCTGGCTATCACACATTATTTTTGTATGTTCATTGTAAAAGGGCCTGAAGAACAGTTGGGGGAAGTCAATAATTTTTTTACCCTAATTTGCTACTAGTTATGTATGAAAGTAATAAAGTCATCTTTCTTGAAAATCTTGGAAAAATCAGTCTTTTGGAAGAAAAAGCAAAACCGGAGCAGCTTTTTGTTTGAATGGACCAAAGCACGGTGGAGCCATCTGCCCCTTCCGTGCATATGCAGCGGCATTACTTTGAAAGCAGTTGTGGAGTTGCATGTCTGCGGCACAGTCAGTCTTACCTCATTCTTCCTCCTTGAAGAACGTTACTTGCAGCAGGCAGTGTCCCAGTCAGGAGAGTGTGGCCGTCCTGGTAGTCAGGTTGTTCTCCTTTTTCTGGCTGCCATTCTTCTGCATCCTTTTATTTTTAAGGCGTCCTTTGAGAAGCAGAGGTTCTGTGTTCCAGAGAGACACATCTTAGAGATGGTTGCGGCAAGTGGCCCAGCTGTGTGGCAGGTTATGGGAGGCAGAGCCAGAGGAGAAACTGAGATTCTCCCGTGGCACCACTGCCCTGCTCCCACGGGACTTCTTGTGGTGCAGAGTCACGTCCTGAGCGGTGGGGTGATGACACAGCCTCGGCCAGTTTTTCAGAGTGTCAGTTAAGCTTCCAGAGTGGTCCATTTGGAGATATCCAGCCTGACATTAGATAGCACTGAATCATGTAGTAAGCGGGTATTTTCCTGATTAAAGAGGAAGGTCTCAGTTTAGTACCCCACATATTTAACCCTTCTCAAATCCTTAGGAATCTCTTTTATAACAGACATAGGATAAAATAGAATTTTATCTAAATGAAAAGGTGAGTCTATGTTAAAGAATATAATAATTTAGGTGACATGTAGCTGTGAAAAATTGTGTATTTTGTAGAGGAGCAACAAAAGCTTGAAAGTGCTATTGCCAGATATAGCTAATTTTTTAGAGATTCACAGTTTCTTCTGTGAAACTGTTAGGGCCAGATTTGTTTTGAAATTCAGCATTCTCAGATCTTTTCAGCAGGGTCTTTATGCTGTGTTCGGAATGACTGTCCTAGGAGACACTGGACAGTGCCATCTCAGGCGATATTTCTGCAGCAAATGTATGAATGTTCACTCTGAATGGACCAAAAATAGTCTATACATGAGCTCATGTCTTTCACCAAATATGCTTCTGAGCTAAAAATGTGAAAAAATTGTTTTTTACAGAATTTTCTAACTTCAGGGTTTCATCTAAGAGTTTGTAAATCTGTTTTGATAACTTAATTATATCATTTTAAAAACCTCTAATCAAATAATCCAGAAGATAAATTACACTCCAACTTGGACAAAGGGCCCATGCTCTCTCAATTTATAGTTTTGTATTGGTTGGACATAATCTTTGTGTAGGTCCTGATCTACCTCCCAGGGCAGATGGACTTGGCTTGGGAAGGAAAGTCGAATCCCACCGTCTCACCTGTTTGTATAAAATCATCAGGGCTCTCTGGGTTTGCTCATCTTTAATGCAGGCAGTCAGTGTTCTTGGTCATGAAGAACATGGCTACTGGCTGACTGCGCAGTGCATTCACTAGCATCACACAGTCTGGGGAAGTATTTAATTCAATTCTGCATTTAAAAAGTGAAATCCATCCATTTTAGCTGTTAAGTCAGGGTAGGTATCAGTGAAGTCCTAAACTGTCAGAGATTAGTGAGGAGCACGAACAGACCCCTGAAGGTGATGGTTCCAATGCCAGGGGTTTTACAGTCTCCGAAAATGTGGCACCAGAGGGCAATTAAGTGTTAGGGACCCATTACACTTCAGGGATCAACATAAACTCACTTATGATTGTTTTAAAAATGTTATGTAATATGACAAACGAGCAAGAATTTTCTTACTTTGGGACACATTGCAAGTGTCTTGTCAGATTCTTGATTTATAGCCTTTGGAACCTTGCTTTTCTTTTGTGTAATTACAACGGAAATGTAGAATAATTGATTATATTTTTATATTATCTCTCTAGCTGTTTAAATAAATTAATAAAATAACACTTGATGGATATAAGAAGAAAAAATGCTGTCACTTATTTAGTATATTTTCTTAAGGAGTTTAGTAAGATCTCACTTTTATAGGGTAAAGTAGATTTATATTTAGAATCTGAAGCCAGGGCCATTTGGCTTATATGATCCATACATCTTTGAAACTTTTTTTTTATTGGTACATTATATATACACATCAGCCAGAACTTTCTAGGAAAGAACAGAATGTGTAATTATTGTACATCAGTGTGCTTTCTTCATTTCCTAACACGGTCCATTTGGCACCTGCTTAAAAAAATTAATTGAGGGCCGGAGGGTTAGCTCAGTGGTTCCAGTGCCTGCCTTGCAAGCGCAAGGACCTGAGTTTAATCCCCAGTAACCACATAGAATGCTGGGCGTGGAGACACACCCACCAACAATCAATACCACATACTACAATGCCGGATGTGGTGGCTCACGCCTGTCATTCCAGCACTCGGGAGGCAGAGACAAGAGGATTGCTGAGTTCGCGGTGGCTTGCCTGGACACCATAGTGAGCTCAGGGCTAGCCTGAACTACAAAGTGAGACCCTGTCTCCAAAAAGCAAAAAAAAAAAAAAAAAAAAAAAAAAAAAAAAAAAAAAAAAAAAAAAAAAAAAAAAAAAAAAAAAAAAATTAATTGAAATGTAAGGATGCTCTGGAAGTAACATAGAATCTACCCTATCAAAGTCACGTACAGCTCCTGATAATCTATTATTAGTATGACACACTACAATTAGTGTTAACATTTTTTACTTCCAATAGAACATACTTAAAAATTAATACTCAATAATAATTTTAAAATAGTGATGACAAATATCTAGAATTTAGTGTTACTTGGTTTATATGTTCCAAAGTCATTTCCTCCCTATAACAATGTTTTGAGGAAAGCATACTAATAGCTCACTTCTGTAGATGAGGAAACTGGGGATGTCTGGAGACTGACCAAATGAATCGAAGCCACAGGAAACAAAGCCTTCTTGAATGAATATGTGTTACTGCCTTCAACTCTTTCTCCCCTACAAATACAACAACATCTCAACTGTCTGGGGCTCAGTGTTGAACAAGTTCATCTAGCTGGCACAAAGTTGAGAACATGGCAGGCGGCTGAACATTTGTGTAATTAAGACAACAAAACTCTGTCTGCAGGACTGTGCATGTCCCTCTGACATTGCAGAGCCAGATCTGCTAGGTGTGTCCTGTCTTCAGACTATTAGTAAGTGTCCCAGAGTGCGAAGCTCCCATTGTACGAGAACCTCACCAACATCACTAATGCTTCCATGTAGCAGACAAAGACATGTAAAGACTGACTTACTCTGTTGGAAATTGAAGGAGAACTACCTGGCTTTACACAGATCTCCAGTGATGGGGAAAGTCATGTGCTGAGTGGGCATGTATGACTCTGTCTAGAACTATTCTCAACATGCTGAGACAACTGAGAAGTTTTGTGGGTAAAAGAGACTTGCCTGTAGATCTTAAAATAGGAAGGCAGTAAAATGCCAGCTCTAAAAATCTATTTGATTTTTTTTCTTTAGGGCTTGACTAAGAAGGTAAAACTTGACTAAAATAAATTCCTTCTATTTTGTTTATCCTGTTTCCATTTACTCCTAGGTCACTGCTGTGGCATCCTCAGGAAGCCCCCAGCTCCTGCAGTGTTCCCTCCTGCAGGCCAGCTCTCTGACATCCTGAACGGGAGCGAAGAAGTCTATGCCAACTGCATGGTGATAGATCCGGTGAGGCGAGGCTGACCTCTGCCTCTTTCTGACACCCAGAGTGTGAGAAACGTGTTCAGTGCAGCCTACACGCCACGCCTGGGGTGCTGCTGTGGAGTCCCGCCCACCAGCCTGTAATTTAGGTCCTTAGGGCAGACTTGGACCAAGACACAGCCGAAGGGCAGGCCCCAAGTTGCTGACAGCTGAGAGGACAGCCCAAGCTCCTCAGTGGCGCCAAAATAGGAATGAAAATGCAGGACCAGTGTCTTGTCTGTGGCTTTTCAATGAATAGTGTTGGAAAAACCTCAATGGGCAGTATTTGTGTTCACAGTGCCTGCCCTAGCCCTGTAGAATGTGTCACATACATTACTTACTTATTCTTTCTGACACATCTGTTAACAGGTACCAAGGCTATGAAACTTTAATATTAAAATAGAATGATATCGTTCTGGGGAAGCTGGAGCCTTTCTGAATTTTCTGCCCACTTAAGTGAGAAAGTTTAATGACACCAGCATCCACTTTGCTTTCATTCCTTTCTCTCAGTGTTCTTCAAATTTTCATATTGAAAATTAAAATATAGATTTGAAGACCTGTTCCCAATCTAATTTATGGTAACTTTTCATAGATAACTTTGATATATGATTTTGCCTTATCTACTGACTTTAAAACCTAATCTCCATATAAGACACACTGTATATCCTAACTGCATGATGAGTATTTAAATTTTTTGTTGTTAACATACTTATATAATTTTTTGTGCCCCCAACTCTTTTTTTGGTACCTGAATTCAAATTCAAGGCCTCAAGCTTACCAGGCAGCACTATGCCATTGAGCAGCCCTTTATTTTTTATTTAATGTCAAAAGTTAACTTTCTTAACTTTAAATGTGAGGTCACATGAAATACAGTGCATCTGTGCAATTAGACAAATTCTCAAGACAAAAGAGAGAAAGCTTCAGAAATTCTTTCCTAATAGGTCTCAACTTTATGCTTTAGCCAAATAACTGCTTTTTTCCTTTCATGTCACAAAGCATTGTAAGAACAAATGTGTAGTATAAATGGCGTAGGCTGGGATGACATTCAGCTAGTAAATCACAGTAGATATCAGTTGTAAATAACTAGTAGTGGCTTCTTGGTATAAACTAGTTAATTGAATGTCAGCCCTCAGTGTAAAAAGCTAGGTTGAAGCATGACTGAAAGTGGTAGTTTGGGGGACAGTCTTACGAGGCACAGTTAAATGGACTTTGTGTGCTGTAGCTGCATAGTGAGACATATATGTACACATATATAGAATGGACATGCACAAATCACAGCTTGATACTTGACTGCTTTGAAACTCCTAGAATTTGTGCTTGACATTTTCTAGTAGAAAAATTATATCCTAGTACTTGTCACTTGTGTGATACTTGATGTAGAAGCTAGACCTTGGGAGTATTGACTGACCTGTGATTTCCTTCACTTTCCACCTAAAACAATTTGTTTGATACTCTTCACTTTGATCACTTGTGGTTCCTGAAACCAGTTACCACTGAAGACTAACATACTATGGTATGTACATACATACACATACATGTTTATTAATTTATGAGGCTGTATTATTATTTATTTTGCAGCTTTTCAAAGTAAAGTTAAAATAATGTATGTATTTGAGATGCACAGTCTGATGTTCCTAAATATGTTGTTAAATAGGACCACAGTGAAGCTCATTGTTATCTCTTTTTATGTAAATACTCAAGAGTTACTCCTAATAAATTTCAAATATACAGTGTGTTCCTATTAAGTCAACAACTGCACCTTAGGTGTCAGAACTGACTCACTGTAGAACCCTTTGCCCAACATCTCCCTATTTCTCTGATCCATTAGCCCTGTACTCACTGTACTCACTGTTCCTATAAATATTAATGTCTAAGAATCCATATGTAAGTGAGGTCCTACAATATCTGTCCTTCTGTGTTTGGCAGAAACATTTTAATCAGCAAAGTCCTTCAAGTGCATTCATATGGTCACAAATGGTAGGATTTCCTTCTCATTTTTATAAGCCAAATAACTCCCTGTGTAAAGATATGCATGTGGCATTTGTTTTCCACCTCAGAAGTTGTTGGACATTGGTTGATTCTGTGTCTTGGCTGTTGAACACAGTGCTGCCGTGAACAGGGTAGTGTGGCTATTCCTTGGGGAGAATGATTTTATTTTCTTCGCACATACACCTACCAGTGGGATTGTTGGATCATACAATAGTTACATTTCAGTGTTTTGAGGCGCCCTACACTGTTGTACATAGTAGCAGTGTTAAAATTTTCCTTCTTTTTCTTCTTTATACCCTATCTCTGGGTTCTCACTTTCTCTTCCCCATTGCCCCCCTTCTCTCCCCTCCTCCTGTCCAGTCTCCCTCCTCCTGTTATTCTCCTTCTCTCTCTCTCTCTCTTATACTGGAGGTTGAATCCAGGGCCCAGCCTATGCCCTTCTACTGAGCTACACCTGCAGCCCCTACCCTACCCTACCCTGACATGGTGTTCGGTGGTTTATTACTGTCCTCTTCCCCAGGAAATGATGCCTCAAATCATAAGTGCTTTTCATACGCTTTTTACAAGCGAGTGCTTTAATCAACCAGGACTCTTTCCTGTATTCAGGCTTCTTTCTACTGATGATTTTTAATTAAGTTTTAGGCTTTTCACTAGTTCCTTCTCTCTGTATTCACTCTTGTCAAACTGCTTTTACTTTTTGCAGTGGGAGTATTAGTGACTGCTTATTGGATTTAATGTTTGTTTTATTATTTATAAGTAACTTGAAGGTTGAGACATTTCCTGTTTTCTAATTCTATATGTACAATTTGCATGTATAATGTATAGTTTTAGTTTTTCTTTTTGTTTGGTGATAATTTTGGGAGACTCAGATTCATGTGGCTAGTGTTACCTAGTTTCCCAGATTCTGCTGAACTACTTAAAAAAGAAAAAGGTGTATACTCTTTTTCTTCTCCTGTGTTTAAAATATTACTCATTTTGAGTAAACAGATCATTAAATGTTAAGAGCCTAACCAGTTTCTTGTTTTTTTTGATATAAAACAAGTTTATGAAACAGTCTTCTTCCTTTCTGTGAATTACAGGGTAGCAGTCACATGAACAAAGATAGATCACGAAAGAATTCTCTGTTTAGAGAAAACAAGATAAAAATGAGAACAAACAAAACAATAACTAAGGTGGATAGATTTTAAATTAGCAGATTTAATTAATTCTCAGCCATATTTCTCCTTCCTGTGTTTGTTCAGCAAAGATTTTTCTTTCAACTTCCAGGTTGGTGATTTGGATATCAACTATATTGACTTAGAAGGACTCTCCCCCCACACTAGTTCCAACTCCATGGGTTCTAATCTGAGCTCTCACAGTTGCAAAAACCTTGTTCCTGCTCACACTGGGGCCATTATGTACTCGCTGGGCAAGAACAACCACCTGGCAGTCCATGCCCAAGGCCCACAGGGCTTCCCATCACCTACTGCTTCACACTCTTCCAACTTGAATCTCTCTTTTGGCCTTCATGGGTTTGTCATGGAGCAAAGTCCTCTAAAGAAAAGAAGGTAAGGTGTGATACTCTAGTGGCAAATTGTAGAAAAATCAAAGAACTTTGTACCTAGACTTGGAAAAATATATATTTATTTATCTATTGTCTCTGATACTTATCTTTACATCAAAATGCTCTCCCCTTTTATTTCCGATATATGTTGGTTTTAAACTAAAGGTTTTTAAGACAACTGACTAAAGTATAATAGAGGAAAATCCCAGTGAGATACCATTTTACACTTACCGTGTTGACAGAGGTTGAAAACTTTAATACCATGTTTTGGTGGTGAGTGTGCATACCAGAGAACCTCTGAAAGAAATGAAAATTGTGTAATAGTTTAGGAAAATAGTTTGTCATTATCCTGTGAAGTCAAATATGCATTTCCCTACTGTGTGCTAGTAATCATGTAGGTGAGTATTAATAGCAAGGGAAATAACCCAAGTGGGGAATTGGTAATTCTGTACAATTTTTAATTCTGTATATGGAATACTGTACAACAATGAAAATAGATGAATGACATCTGCATGTGTAATAACATGAATTTCAGAAACACGATCGCAAAGCAATGGGGCACATACACATGTGAATAAAAGAGAGATGATGGGCAGACAGGCACTGCAGAGGTGAAATGACACAGTGTGCCCAAGCAGGCACAGGCCACACGGGGCTACACATGATGGCAGCAGAAGACCACAGAAAGCAGCAAGAAGACTTAACAATGTCTTAGTGCTCCTTTCACGTCTTTTGTCACCAGGATTAGGTCGGATTAGGGTGGTGCTCGACCTCTCACTAAGGAGCAGTTTAGTGATCACACGCCCTTAATCCCAACATCACGCATCCCAGATTCAGCTACTTCTGACCACATGCAGCTTTAGGGGACACCCAGGTGCAAACCATAACACTACTAGTAAAAAATTAAATACATACCATTGTACCTCTTATCAAGGAAAGAAAACAAAAGAAATAAAGATAGAAAGAGGGGAGAATGGAGGGGACTATGGGAGTTTTGACAGGATGGAGAAGCATATGAACTTTAACAGAAACTAGTGCCAATCCATCTGTCTGTTTGCTTACTGGACCACTCTCTCTCCCATCCAAGTACTAACCAGGCCCAACCCTGCTTAGCTTCTGAGATCAGATGAGATTGGGTACATCCAGGGTAGGATGCAGACCGGACCACTCTGCCTGTGCTTTAGTTCCAGCCTCGATGCCCTGGCTGCCACCAGTGAAGAGGAGGGGTGTTCCGAGCAACTGCACACTTGCTCCACTCCAGTGTCTCAGAGCTCCTCAAGGATGGGGGTCCCCAGTGGGGATGAACTGGACTCTTTCGAGAGCAACCCCGAAGCAGATTTTAACATCTCCAGGACTGAATCGCTTTCTCTGTCAAGTAATCTACACCTGAAGGTACTGTGGCTGCTATTAATTCAGCTTATTGTAAATGTCCAGAATGTCATTTGAATCTCTCTACCTTTAGCTGAAAGATGAATTCTTTTTTACTCATACATAGAGCTCTTTTTGTAAAATGGTGATTAGTGATGTCTGCTTGAATCCTTTTTTCCTCTGAAACTCTTTTAATTTTTATAGTCTTTATAATGATGACTATGTGCTGGCATTAATTTACAAAGAGTATACACCATTTTTCACATAATTGGAAACTTCTAACAATTCATACAGTGTCTTCTACCATTATTTCTTAAGTGACAGGAGAAAAACTGGTGACATGTCTTGAAGAGGTGGCATTTTGCTAAAGCCTTGGATAGCCAGTTCATTGTTAGTGTTCTAGGACAGCTTTGCATCTTGTAACCCGGGGGCTGCTTCCTGATACAGTCAAAGAGCCACAGCTCTTGAACTAATCAATACCTCATGGTGACCATATGTTTCCATTTAGGAGGAAAAGAGGAGGGTAGTACTGGGGAAGAATAGTTTCTGATGGCTTAATTTCAGTCAAGATTTTTACATTACTTTCTTTTAGTCCTGACCTTAAGTGATAGTTTAAAAATGCCTGGTCAGAATCACTCCTAAGGATTCCATGGAATAGGAGTTGGATATCATAATTGGTTTTAACGAAGTTCTGTCATATATTCCTCTAAATTTCTTGGAACACAGAAGAAAACCATGTCTTAATTACCTTGACATTTTGTCTTTTTGTGCAGGTTGCCAATATAATAATAGAAATAATATGTAATTGGGTAAGCAAGAATAAAAATGGCAGGTCATTAAGAAGGAATAATGTTAAAGATATCCAGGGAGTGCTAGAAGGAAGATCTATTGAAAAATGAGCACAAAGTAGAAGGATTTGTATACTGACCTCATGTATTTTTGCCTAAAGGCTGCAAGTTACACTGTAAATTTAAATGGGTAGATAGAATGTTAAAAAGCTTTTATAAGCAGCTATTTTTCTAAATTTTTTTCTGGTGCCGGGTAAACTCAGGAGCTTGCACTTGTGAGGCAGTATGGTACCACTGAGCTAAATCCTGGGGCCCTCAAACTTCTAATATATTCAGAGACTTTAGCATTGAATTTTATTTGAACACTACAGTATAAAATAGCAGAAAATTCAGGTAAAAGCAATAAATCGAGCTAGTGTTCAGGTTGACTCTTTGAAAGACAGTGATTTAATAAGATTCATAGTGAATGCATACTTTCAACTCTCACATGGGTTTTCAAAAACTTCATTCTGATCTCTTTTAGGAATCGCTGCTTTCTGGAATCCGATCACGTTCTTATTCGTGCTCATCACCTAAAATTTCTCTGGGAAAAACCCGGCTAGTACGTGACTTTACAGTGTGCAGTTCAAGGGAAGGTATGTCTTACTCACTGTTTGGTTTTGGAAGCATTCTTTTGCAGAACAGATTTTTCAGTAAAGATTACATAAAATTGGGCCAGAAATTTAGCTCAGTGATTCCAGCAACTGCCTAGCAAGGGCAGGGTCACTGGTTCCATCCTTGGTAACCACATACAACAATACTGGGCATGGTGACTCATGCCACCAGCAATCGGTACCACACACCACAGTGCCAGGCGTGGTAGTTCACGCCTGTAATCCCAGCACTTGAAAGGCAGAGGCATGAGGATTGCTGAGTTCGAGGCTTGCCTGGGCTACATAGTGAGCTCAGGGCCAGCCTAAACTACAAAGTGAGACCCTGTCTTTAAAAAAAAAAAAAAAAATTACATAAAATACTTAAGAACAGCCGGCAAGTTTCAATTCCATTTCCACGAGTGATTTTTCTAAGTTTAACATAATCCTGTTCTTATTGGATATCAGTTAAGGTGTAGATTTAATTTTGTTGAAATTACACATATGTGAACAACTCTATTCCTTTACTCTTCGAATAAAATGTTTTCCTCAAGTATAATGTAAACTGAAGTTAAGTAAATTGTAAAATTTTAAGTAAATTGTAAAAACTATTTAAGTATATTGCTTAAGTAAATTATTTAAGTAAATTATAAAAATTACTTTTGCCCTGTATATGAAGTACCAAAATAATTCATCTCCTCAAAGCCAAAGCATTGCAATATAGATTTTTTTCCTTCTTCATTAAGACTTCGGAGAGTTGAAATAACAGTGTGATCACAATGTGAATACATATATGTCAGCATTTATTCATTTTGTTTTGCTTGGCAATGTAAGAAATCAGAAATAAGATCTTTATACACTAAAATTTTAGATATATATAATTACAAAAGGATGCAAATTATAAATGTATAGCTTGATGGATTTCCAAAAGTGAATTCATATCTAATATAGAACAATTAAGGGCAACTTAAGACTCCCCTTACACCTGCCCTCAGCCCTGCCCCCATTTTCAACTTTATTTTAAATTGTAGTTTTCATGCTTTCTGTAAACAATTTGTCATATTATATTTTTTGACAACTATATGCATTGTCATAATTATATTTAAACATATATTTGGAAATATTCCAATGCAAAATACATTTAAAAAATTGATTTCAGTATATTAGTGCCTTTCTTGTCTACTACATTAAGAATCATAAAAGCCTCAGAAAGTAAGAGATGTGCTTACTTATTTCCCAATATACAACATTTAATATATAGGATCGACTTCTTTTTCTGTCCTTCCTGTTTTCCTTTTTTCTCCTTCCATTTTTAGTACTATTTTGCATTTTCATGGTATGAGGAATAGTACTGAAAAGGTAATCTTTGTGCATGGAATACTACTGTAAAATAATGATTTACACATGATAGCTTCTCAATAACTATTTGGTGAGTGAATATGACAGAAAAGATAGATAAAATGTCAAACAAGTACTATTCTGTGTATCCCTCTTGCAGGGCTATTTATTAGAAGAGAAGAAAATAAGACTGATAATAAATGTGAGTTCTCATTTTTTGAATAGACATATTCTGTGAGAGGGATGCACTTTACCTGCTGTACCAACGAGGCTCCCTGAATGGGCAGATCCTAATAGCAAAGTTCACAAAAAAAGTAAAAGAGGAAACAGTTACCTTAAAAGGATGGGACCAAGATGACAGACTGAATTTTCTCTGGATATTTTTTTCTAATTGTATGGGTCTTTCTTGGGCCAGGTCTCCTCGACCTTTGTTAGGCTCTTTATAGAGGCACCTTGATGCTTTTTGATGGAATTCCTAGCTTGGCGCTCTTACTCTTCAAAAAATTTTCAAGTTTTCCACTCACTGTGTCCTGTGGTGGCCTCATCTTTCTCTCTGTGGTTTCTCTGATTTGCAAAGTTAGAGCATTCTGAAGTAAGGGAAAAGTATCCTTATTTTGTTAAATTTTATTGAGCAGGAAAAGGTTTCTTCACTTCACATACAAACCTTACATCTTTGTATTTGAATTAGAAAGAACTTTTAACAATCAGCTTTTTTTCCCCCTGCAAATAAAACCTTGTCTTTAGGTAGAATTTTTAAGGTTAAGACTATTCAAAAGAAGTCTGATGCTAACCAGACGGCAAGAACTATAACCAGGTGATTTAGGTTGAAGCCTTACAGATGCACATGAAGATTCTAAAGGGCAGACCTGTGAGGTTGCAGAGTTTCACACCCATACCATTTAGGTCAATCAGAACCATGGAGAAAAAATTACCTCTGAATGAAGGAGGAATCGTTTAAACTGTGTTTTATGTAATCCAAGCACAGATGTGAAAGCTGGCCTTGTTTATTTAGATTAGTCAAAAGTGAACTGACATTTGTGTTGCTGTAGATCTTTTCTTGATGAATTTAGAATAGTTTTAAAATCAATCCCTACTTGAAGAGAGTTCAAGTCTTCTTTCCTCCCAGGGTAAGGCTCCCATAGATGAGGTATATTGCTAGACACAGTGATAGGATGTTTTTTCTTTCTCCTTTTTATTCTCATTTGGCAGATTCTCTCTGTTGTCACTTCCAAAATGTTATTTACTATTACTTCTCATGACTTTATTTTTGACAGTATAGTGGTGACAACTTTATTATTTAATGTTTGTATACATAAAACAAAGTTCAATTTATAATTTCCTTTGGTACATCATATGTTAAGGTAGAAAGAGACATTACCAGTGTTGAAAAAATAATTACAACCTCACCAAAACAGACAAAAAGCATTGTATATTTAAGCATTTGAAGTATGAAGCCAACCTACTTTTGAAAGTTACTGTGAACTAATGGATAGTTTCCTATTAGATTATGTCCTGTTGCCTGAGTGTGTTTGATTACCTTTTAGCTAGAGGAATTTGGATATCTCATATTCTTACAACTTCATTCTCTTTACAACAAGGGCCATGGTTCTGTCTGGGACTTAATTAGGGTGATATTTATAATGGCTATAAAAATAAAATCTTCAATTTCCTCAGAGTAGGTTTTGCATTGTATACCTGATCATACCAGGTGGACCACTGAGATGTACATATTTAAGGGGGTAGTTTCTCCTCCCTATATATCTCCTGAAGCAAGAGGGCACCGTGCTTGCATGAGCCTTACTTCAACACCATATGCCTAGTGGAAAAAGCAGTTCTCTTTTCCACGTGCCACAAACCAAAAGCCACCCACCTCTAAAGTGGTTCCTGCTAGGAATTTGTAAAGACCTTGCAGTTGTACTGAGATTGACCCTTACACTGGTCATCAAGACATTGCCTTTGAGCTTTGCTAAAGTAACACTGATCCTCTGTGTTGGGGAATTAGAAGTACGAACAAGGTTAGGAGGCTCTGGTGCATCCAAATATATTGAACTAATTTTCAGCACTTCTGCTGCTAACTTAGTTCATACAGTCATAAATCTGCTCTCTTTTCCACCCTCTCCAGACTAAGGAAAGCAATAAAGATATCCAGAGCCCTGGCTTACTTATATCACGTGATGACTTATTTCCCATTATTGTCTAACTGGTAGCATGGATAATGATAAAGTGTAGTGAGTGTGCATTTCGAACTAACACAGGACTGCAAATTTGTCTGCCTTGGTTCTTATTTTATTGTTCTGTGTGTGTCTTGTAGAGCAAAGAACTTACAGCCTATCAGAGCCACCAGGGGAGAAAAGGTATGTTAACTGTTTTTTCTGGAGGCACTTATTGATCCATCTTTGGAGGTGTCTGTCTACACATTGCTTTTGATGTCGGTTCAGTAGTACGGAGAGGTTTCTGGATAATGAATCTGCCTAAGACTTTTGTTTTCTTTGTATCTGTATCAGAGGGAAAGGGCCTGCTGTCTCCTTTCTGTCCTCAGGTGTGCAGGCCTTGGGACTGGGGACAGCACGTTCTGGTGCTGGTTGTTTTTAAAGACCGATTCCTTCTGGAGAGGGTCCTTCAGGAAAGCCAGCAGAGCTGTAGGTTTGCTCCGCCAGGACCAGATGACTTACCCTAGTAACAGAATCCCCAGGGGATTCTAATACAAAGGGCTCAGACTTCCCTGCTGGCTCCCTTTTGGATTTTCCTAAGCAGTATTATGTTTGATACAAAGAATAAATAATGCAAAAATTACCTTTAGTATTACTAGCTTTCTGATTGATGTACAGATTTAAAATCTTTATGCCTAAGCTTTTTCCTAGAAAGTTTAAAAAATTCACTGGGGCCAACCTTGGAAGCAGACCAGGATGTAAATACAGTTTGCATCTGTTAGTCTTGAATGACTAACTGCTTATGAGTCACACTGTGAAATAGCCCTGGGTCTGTGTGTTATGTGGGGAACAAGTGTCAGAAATGATATAGATGTTTGGCTTTAAGAGAGCTTCTGAAAAACTATACAGTGATTTTAGTTTTGCTCTATTAATACTAATTCCCTGAAGCTTTGTAACATGTAGGTCATGGACTATTTTGTTTTAAATCTTAGAATAAAAGTAGCAATAAGAAAAAGTTCCCTTTGGTTCATTTCTATGCTTGGTAGACTAGAACAGAGCCTTCCAAATGACAAAAACAGGAGAGGCCTAAAAAGGCCCCTGAGAGTTAGGGTGATAATGAAGATGGCATCATGACTGTGACAGTGACCGTGACCACAATGATGGTAGCAGCAGCAATGTCAACTGGCAGTTAGTAGGTGTTTTTGTGAGTCTTGTGCTGCTTTAAGCAATTTATATTTTATTCCTTCATTTAAGCGGTTTACTTCCTAATTCTGGGATATGATCATCTTGGTCATGAAGACTGATGAGCAGTCTTCTTCCTGTTATCTTTCTAACAGAAGAAGAAATAATGGATCAGTTACAAAGCTTTTTAAAATAAAAATATTTATTTTCCATTAGGAAACTGACTTAAGACTGAGTGTCACCCTGGTTAAATAGTAACTTATAGTTTATAAGTCGGATGAGAGAAGCCCTTTCTGCTTCCTTTCCTGTTTTTGTTTATTTCCCATCTTCTTTCTTTCATCTGGGTCTGTATCCTGAAAGCCTCTGTCTCTTGCAGCCATAATCTTTGGTGTGTCTAGTAGACCTTTCTTCTCACCCTCTCTAGTCTGGATATCTTTTTGGATATTCTAGTAAGATCCCCAGCTATACCTATTTTTCTTTCCGTCATGCTGAGGAACTTCCTACTTTTAAATTCTTTTATTTATATTAATCACAGTATTTGGGAAAGGATATGTCCATGTAAAAGAGCCTCATGCCAGACCTTGCAGGCTCTTTGAAGCAAACACCCCATCTATCCCAATGTCTTAGGCAATCTAGCATGACTCAGCATCCATCTTAAATCTGTTATATTAACCCATCTTAAATGTTATATGCCTACTTTATAAAAAAATTCAAATGTTAAAAGATGTGCTACTGTATCAATTTTCAGTGTGTTAGTAGGAACTTGTTTTAAACCTCTAGATGCCCAGACCCTTAAAAAAGGGAAGATGTAATTGATTAAGGTTATGATATTGAGGATCTGTATTCTAATATGTTTTAAGAATCTGTTTGCCAATTAAAATGACAATACTAGGAGAGTATCTGAAGAAGGAAGTTTGTAAACCTTTATTTGGGGTGATTCTATTGATCATCAAACTGATAAAGGAAATCAGACATCCCTGTTCTGGCATGTTGAAAATAATTTATTTTTATTTCAAAGCTACATGAACTTAAAAGCTATTTAAGTTCTTTATGTTCAGTTTGTCATTGTCTTACCCATTTGAGCTTAAAAGGTTATGTGGCATGATTTTATATCATTCTGTAGAATTTTACAGAATGTATGGTTTATTGTGGTGCACTTACAGATCTTTAATCAAAATTAAAGTTTTTATTGATTCAGTTTTCTTTAACATGGAGAATAGGAAGCAGGGTTGGGTCTCCAAGATTTTATTTTCTGTCATTTGGGAGAGTTTAGTTTTATTCTTGTTGGGAAATAATGGAGGGGACTTCTTGGCCTCAAAACAAATAGCAACCCAATCATTCTTTTTTTTTTTTTTTCTTTCTCTTCTTGTTCTTCTTCTTTTGGCAGTACTGGGGATCGAACTTGAGCTCTTAACCTGATCATTCTTTAGTTCTGAGATTTAGATCTTTTCATCACACCACTTTCTTTTTAGACATTAACGTCTTAGATTCTTAGACCCATTTAGTGGGTCACAAAACGTGGCCCATGAAGACAACGTGCCCCTCCCTAATACCAAATGCCTTTTGACTATCAGAACATGCATTTTGCAAATTAGAATACCAGAGCTCCAGAGGTTGTTGAAAACTTCAGGTTACGTTAAGGAAGCAATTATCTTTGATCAAAATGACTAGAAGTGGCTTCAGAAGTGAAAAGGAAGTAAGAAGACCTTAGATCCTTTGTGGTGCTCAGGAAGTGCTCGGTTCTATTCACTCCTATTCACTCGGTTCCTTAGAGGTTTTCTCTCACTGACATTTCTTTTGCTGTGTGGGATTTGAGGAGCAGGATGTGTACAGCTACATGGCCAGGAGGCAGCTCTGAAGCCAGTGATTACTTTCTCCAAAAGCACTCATAGATTTGAAGCCTGAAGTAACTAAGACAGAGCTTAAATCAGTTGGCTTTGTTATGTACCAGGGAGGTATATACTGAAGAATGGAATGGGCCTTAGAATTAATTTAATCTGAGCCTATCATTAATCAGATGTGAAAACTGATCTAAAAAATGGTGACTGTGGTCATTGAAATGAACATTTTCAAGAAATGTAATTATATATGTAACATTTAGTGTATATCGGAAATATGATTGTTTTAAAGTAGTTCCAAGAAACAAATATATTAGCCACTAGAAAAATTAGCGATTTAAGGGGTAAGGGAGACTTTAGTTAGGAAATATTCATTGTAAAAATAGTCTACAGCTGTGTATTCTGGTTTGACATGACACTTAGTTGATTTTTAATGTATTAAACCTTTCTTCATAATAATAAAATTAGAAATAAAAGGCTATTCTAGGGGAAATGTAACTTTTTCATACACTGGATTTTTCCAACTGAATAGCTCTGTGAATTAGAGGAAAGTAAAAAATGTTCAGTATATTCATGGGTAGGATACAGCCACCTCTGGTTTGCCTCTTATTTTGCAAAGTTTCAGTGCCTTCTTTCTCTCCCCTTCAACCTAGAGAACAGTAGATTGCCTATAGCCTGACTGAACCGGAGAGACTGAACCAGGGACATGTAGTCTGTTTCCTGAGTTGTATCAACAAAGGAAATATGTCTACTGAGTACTATCCCTGTGTGCTCAAAATAAAGTCCAGTTTCAAATGGTTGGTTATGTGGTGCTGTATGTCCTGGGAAATGTCCATTAGCAGAGTGGACAAGGAGATGAATACTTGAAAATAAAATTATGTGTATTTTTTCATTTCCTTCATATTTTAGTATGAAAAATTTTCAGAAATACAGAAAAAAATTGAAAGAATTATATGCTGAATACTCCTTTTTACTATCTGTATTCTACAGTTGTTAGCATTGTGAGCAATTGTTTTATCACAGGTGTAGTCACCTGCCCATTCATTTGTAATGTATAAAATACGCTGTTTATAGTTTCCACATTTCTGTTTAGAGCAGTCATTAAAACCTGAACAAAACACACATTGACACATGTATATACACACATGATTATACATGTACATACTTTTTTCTTCCACGCTATAAGCTGTGATAACAGATATGTTTTCTTTTTTGTAGAATTGAGGAAGAAGAATGGGACAAATACATCATCCCAGCCAAATCAGAGTCTGAAAAGTATAAAGTGAGCCGAACTTTCAGCTTCCTCATGAATAGGATGACCAACCCTCGGAATAAATCTAAGGTAATGAGGCTGAACCTATTTTCCATTAAGCATAGATGGTTTCATTTCACAGCAATCAGTACGGTTCCCACTTTCCTTTAAAATCTTTTACCTTAGATTGTATCTATATCTTTCTTGTGGAACATCGCCCAAATCATTGGAAACCTGAAGACAGCCATGTTGGGGGAGCTAGCACATTTCCTTCTAATTTCCTTGCTCCATGGTGTGCAGTCCTGGTATTCTTAGGAAAGGCAGAGATTTGTCAGTCCTTGAGGCTTCTGTAAGAAGGTTGATTCACAAATATCCCCTTTTCTAATTTCCCCTACTGCTCTGCTGCTGCTGCTCCTGATGCTGCTGTTTCTGAAGATGAAAAACAAAGATGCCAAAGACAAAGAGAAACCAAACCGACATCAGTTTGTTCCAGGAGTGGTCTCTGGAGTTCTGCAGTGCGTGGCATGTGATAAAACACTTCTGGGGAAAGAGTCACTCCAGTGTTCCAGTAAGTTCTTGGGCTGACTGATGGCTTTGTGCTTTGTTTCTGCAGCCAATAGGATCTCTGAGGATGGGTTATAGCTAGCACGTTTACATAGACTTGCTGTCTAGTTCCGTCTTCTAAGAGATTAGAAGAGTTCACAGTGCCATGGCTGATACTGGATAGAATCATTTCTTTTTGTCTACATCTGATCATGTCCCTGAGCCCCAGGGCCATCTGCCACTGTGTCACCCATGTGGATGTCTCCAGAGCATCTCTACTGTTACAGGTCCCTCAATCACTCCCTCTGTACCATCTGATCCTGTAATGACGACACTGTCATTCCAGCCAGATGTTCCTGCCAGGCACTTCAGAGCATGTGTTTATACCCCTTTTCTCTCACATCCCACATCTAACCCTTTTGCAATTCTCTTTGCTCTGTTTGCAAAATGCATATAAAACCCACCTACTTGTCATCTACCACTGAAATCCAGCTAGTCTAAAGTTACCAAGTCAATCATTCCAATTGTTGTCCTTGTTCTTTGACCCACTAACATCCGTCCTCAAAGCATTAGCCTGCATGAGTTTTTAAGTCTAGATCCCTGAAATCCAAATCTCCCAGTGGCTCCCACTGCCCTCCAAGGAAAGGCCAAACTTTATCATAGCTGCAAGTCCCTTTGAAGACTTCACCATCTTCCTCTTCCTCTTTGCTCACTCTGTTCTGGCCACACCAGTGTCTGCTGTTATTCAAACGTGTTTGGTGTGCTGCTGTCCAAGGGCCTTCCCTGGCTGTCCTTTTTGCCTGCTGTGGTCTTCCCACAGCTGTCCCATGGACTGCTGGGAGCGTTTACCTTCACAGTGAGATTTCCTGGTCAACTCTCCTGGCTTGTCCTTCACGTCTTCTCCTTATTTCTTCCTTTATAATATTTACCACCATCTAACTTACTATATATCTCACCGTCACCATCCTAAGTCCCGTGGGACTGGATTTGTGTTTTGAACTTGTTCTCTGCTGTATCCACAATAGTTAGAGCGATGCTGTAGACCTAGTAATTAGTATTTGTTCAATCAAAGAATAACTGAAAGATAAAGAGTTCATGTCCAGGCAAGTAAAATCCACTTCATAGCATTGGTCAGTAGCTGTAATTGGAATATTTGGGAAGTGGGATGGGCACATGAAGGGGAGTAAAGAGCAAAAGCCATATGTGCAGTGCTCCCTAACTCAAACAGTTGAATTTAAATGTACTTATAGTCATCTATATTGCCTGTGATGGCCTTAAAGGCATATTGGTTGTTCTTCTGACCTTAAAGGCAGATTGACACTGTCATTAAAGATACCAACTTTATTGCATGCTTGAACTTGGCTTCCTTTGAAGATTGGATTTCTTCCTCTCATGGGATCGGAGGTAGCACCATACCATTCACATAGGATTTAATTTTCTAATGCACACGTGTGTGTGTGGGTGTGTGCGTGCGTGCATGCTGAGGCTCAACCCCCAGGCCTCATGCATGCTACCCAGGTACTCTATCATTGAGCCACTAGTTTTTAATCTGCTAAATTTTAAGGGATTTGCTGTAAGTATTGTTCCAGGGGGTTGTTTCTGGCCACCCATATTCCAGCAGTGAGGTTATCTGCATGCTGGGTATGTGAATCATAGCTTGTTGTTTTACTTTTTAGATAGGATTGGATCCCTTCACTTGTACCCCAAGACCTCTCTCACCCATATTTTCCAGGTCTTAATTCTCCATTCAGTGCTTGCTGTCTTGTCCCAATCCTTCTTCATTAACCATCTTTTGACTTGTCTCCAGTCTAACTGAAGTCCTGCTTGAAGGAAGATAGGGGCCACTTTCTAGTTAGGCTGGAGAACCTCTCCTCCTGCTTTGGACTGACCTTGCTTCTTTAGGTAACTCTTTTGTTTCTCTCTATGGTACATTTCTCTTCTGTTTTACCAGCAGTATGGCCTCCCCTGCCCCCCAATTCTGAGTGCCTTCTAGGCTCAGTTCTAGGGCTTTTATTCATTTTCCCTTTATTGTTTCTAAGTATAGAGATCTACATTTTTCTATTCCATTCCATTCCATTCCATTCTATATTTTGTAGCTCAGGCTGGCCCTGAGCTTACCACATAGCCCAGGAAAGCCTCGAACTCAGCAATCCTCCTGTCTCTGCCTCCTGAGTGTTGGGATTACAGGCGTGAGCCACCACACCTGGCACTGTGGTATGTGGTTACCTGGGATAGAACCATGGACCATTCATTTGCTAGGCAGGCACCAGAACCACTGAGCTAAATCTCCACCCCATACATAGGATATTTTAGAACATACACTATCTTCCCTTTGTAGACTCTTTTCTCTGGGAACAGCACCTGTAACCCTTTTACTTTCACATTTCCAGTTGCCTAGAGACCAAGCACTGTGTTATTCAGGGCCACTTATAAGAGTAATGTTATAATGATATTACTGAACCTCAAGTGTGCAGACAGACTCGCTCATAGGGTGGCCCTGTGGCAGCATCTTCATCTAGAGACTTCACTGTCTCCAAAACCTAGCATGCCTTCAGCCATCCACAGATACATACGCAAAATTCTATCCTCAGCGCATATGCAGGCGGGACCTTGGTCCCTGTGAATCTGCTTCTCTCTGTCCCTGCCTTCAGTGTTACTCGTGCACTCTTTCATTTCCTTTCTCACTGTTGCCACCTCCTGGCCTGCTGAGAATGAACTGTGCTAGTTTTCTTCCCTGCGTGTCCTTTACAACATTTATGAGGAGACTTGTACCACACTACCCTGTAAAATGCCGCTTGCACCAGCCCCCGTGAATTCAGGACTCCTCTGCTTAGCTGAGCCACACCCAGGCGCTTTATAGAGTCTGGTTCCTTATCCGGGACCTACTGGTTCCTCTCTGGCCTCCTCAGCAACAGTAGACAGCTGGATCCTCCCAGTCTTGTTCTTGACTTTCACTACCTGCTCCCTCACTCCCTGCCCATTGTTTAGCCTGTGATGAGATAGTGTAGAAGATACTTTTTTTTGAGACAAGGTTTTACTTTGTAGTTCAGGCTGGCCCTGAGCTCACTATGTAGCACAGGTAAGCCTTGAATTCAGTAATCCTCCTGCCCTCTGCCTCCCCAGTGCTGGGATTACAGGCGTGAGCCACCATGCCTGGCATTGTGGTATGTGATACGGGGGATCAAACTCAGATCCTTGCACTTGCCAGGGAAGTGCTGGAACCACTGAGCTAAATCCCTGGCCCTATTTGTTGTTTTTCTTAAACATGCAATTTTTTAGAACTAGTTTTAAAATTTACAGGTTTTTTTGTTTTTGTTTTGAGGTACATGCTGGTGGTTTAAACTTTGTATATTAGCATTAAGGTTTTACTTTGCATAGTGGGATATAACAGGGGGTGTCTCTGTTTCAGTTTGGTAATGGTAGTATAGTAGTGTATTATCATTTTAAACTGTGAATGTTAAAATTTCTCATCTTAATTATGTGTAATATGAAACAACATACAATATGAATATTCAAATTCCCAGCATAATTTTTCTCTGGTAAAGTTTATGTTGCTAATTTTTCAAATAATTTTATTTCTATAAAGTTCTCCTCATTTTTAAATAGGTTTGACCACTTATTTGGGTATCCCTTTATTAAATACAAAAACGCTACCTTCACTGAATATTTAATTTTCACCAACATAAAATTAACTTTTAATGTTATTATATGTCCTATTCATTAAACTTTACTGCATCTTCTTTTCTTTTCTTCTTTGTATTTTCCTTAAGCATTTTTGGGGTTTTGATTTGAGGTGTCTTTAATTTAGCCAGAGGTAATCTATATTATAACTGTAAGATCTTGTTTTATAACAAAGGATTTTTCTTATTTACATTAATTTTACTGCTTTCAACTATCTTTTATGGTTTCTTGCTGTCTTCCTTGCTGTCTGGCTCAACTATTTAGAACATGTGTTGTTTCCTTTTATCTTCTTGTGGGATTTGGCCGGATAGGCTCTTCTAATATCTAGTAATGATAGCTTTAAAACTGTGTAAGGCTAATAATTTAATACTCTTTCATTTTCCTTGTGTTTAGCATTTACCTTCTGCCTCTGTTAATTATTATTACTGTATTCCATTTGTATGTATTATATTTAATCTTTTAAAATTAATTTTCTATTTTAAGAAAAATATGTTTCTAGTCAGTTGTGTCTCTACTTACAACTTTTAGGTTTGCTTCTTTGTTTTGTTTTTTGCTCACTCTTGCTCCATTTTTTTCTTTTTTTGTTTTACTTACAGGTGCCTAGAATAGAATTGATCTGATGATTTCTGAAACCTTTTGTAACTGAGGATATTTTTTGCTTCTTTCACATAGAGGACAATTTACCTAGCTAAATAAAACTTTGGATCAAATTTTTCTCTTCAAAGTTGTGTGCACCTTGGTCCAATATAGTTGGGCACCTGTTATTATAATGGGAGACTCTGGGGTTTGTGTAGTTTGACTCCTTTGTCAGTAGCCTCCTTTTCTGACTGGATGCTTGAGAACTTTAGAATTTTTAATCATCTCAGTAGTGTCAGAATGTTATCTATAGAATAGGAGTCATTTAACTATTTTTCTTGAAAAGCACTGAGATCTTTTGATCTGCCCTTTGTATGAAGTACTTTTTCATCTGTACAACATTTTCATCTATTGTAGCTTTGACTATTATTGCTTCTGATCTAATTTTTCTGATTTCTTTTTTGGATAATTATGATCTCTGGTATCCATCATTTTTGTATGACATCTTCTATTTGATAATTACACCCTTTGTCCCTGCCACATTCTGGAAGGAACCTTTCAAGTTTAATTTCACAGCTCTGCTTTGATATTCTTGTCACCCAGATCTGTCTCAGTTGGGCCGAAATTCTGCTTTTCCCTTTACCTTCTTCCTCTCAGTGTCTGCCTCTCTCCCAGAGCTCCATTCTCCTCTCATCCTGTCGGCCTATGTTATACCCTGTTCTTCCTTCAGGGTCTTTGGTCTTATTATATTGAAACTCTTATCTTCTATCTCTTACTGGAAAAATAGTTTTAGTGTCTACATTGTTCTTCTCTGTTTGGGAACTTCAAATTCCTTTCAGTTTCCAGTGTGACTTTGTTCTATGGACTCTCATAGTGTCCACGTTTTTCATGTTTTATTTACTTGCTCTGGGGTAGAGAGAGCTGTTGTCTTGACCCTGCTTATTGACCACTGAGTGTTGGCTGAAATGACCTGGGGCCAGTGGGCAGTTGTGGGGCTTAGCTTTGTACGCAGTTCACAGAAGAACTGGGCCCGCAGGCTCTTACTTAGCATGACACAGGTGGGCTGGGATGGTGCCTTCTATCCCTAGGAAGGACGGCTTCTCAAAGAGTTTTTAATGCACCACAGACCCTCTAGCTGGGGTGCAGCACGCAGAGTAGGTAGAATGCCATCAAGTTGTGGAGGCAGGAAGGGGAGCAAAGACAAGACAAGGGTGTGGCAGGAAGCAGAACCAGATGGCATTAGTTTCTGAGAAGAGCCTGGGCTTGTGCAGGGCAGGAAGGACAGGGAAACTTCCTGTTCCCTTCCTCCAGTGCAATGCAGCCATGTTGTTATTTTAGGATATAAAAAATTGGTTAGTGGCTAACTTTTCTCACTGAATTTGGTCACCTCATGCTTCTACTTAATGGGAGCTGCTGTTGGACGCTGACAGTTCACCCCTCTCCTGCACAAGCCTTGTGAGCTTGTTTTTCTGTGGTCCTAGGCATTTGCTCCCCCGTGGGAGTCAGCCAGGTGTCAGAAATTCCTCACAATGTAATTCATATAATTGCGAAGGAGTCCTCAGGCAGATAAGAAGTAGGTATTGTGTAGAATTCCAGCATTCAAACTTGGTAGAATAATTTCAGAAGGTAAAAAATATCTCCAAGGAAGTCACAATTCCAACAATGGGCTTACATTCAGGTGGAGATCCATGTGATCTGAGCATTTGTCTTTCCTTAAGTTTTCTAAATATTTGTAGTATTTGTGAATGTTTTTTAATCGCTAGTAAATGCAGGAGGTAGTCTTGATCATTCCAGGTTCTCTCCTAATGTGGATGCTTCTGAATCTCTTCTCTCTATTTCAGACTGTAATGCAAATGTTCATAAGAGCTGTAAAGATTCTTTGCCTCCCTGTATTAAGGTAATCTGGTTATTGATGAATCTATCTATGTGGCTACTGTCGCTTATTTATTTTATATTCCCAGTTTGAGATTTGACTCATATTTATTGCTGTCTGCATTTATTTCTAACATGATCACTGCAGTGAAAACATAACACATGCTCAGAATCTGCTGTTATTTAATTAGTGCCCACTTCTAGCAATGGAAAGAAAGCCCATGTCTGGCCATTTGGGTCATATTGTATGAGTGGATTAGGCTTGCTATTGAGGCTTTCTTGGTTTACCACTGCAAACATTATTTTAAAAGGAAATTAGAACAGTGACTCTCAAATATCAGCCAAGACCAAAATTACCTGGAAGACGTGTTAAAACCCAAACTACTGGACTCATGCTCAGAGTTTCTGGCAAGTTCCCTGGGTTTGCTGGTGTTGCTGAGACCCTACCCAGAGACCCCAGGCCTGAAGAAATGTGGCCTGTCTTTGGTTGGGCTTGCGTGGATGAGGGCATATGTGCCTGTCCCTTTCCTCTCACCATTTGGAAATGCAGGTGCCTGGGCAGAATGTCCCTTTAGGGCAAATGGGGTCCCAAGCCTCAGTGTTGACGGAAACACTTACAGTGTCAGGTCACAGAGCAGAGAGCTGCCCTGGAAGGTGACACTTCAGTGCTCACTGTCTCTTGTGGGTGGGAGGGATAGTGAGGAGTGGAATAAGGAGAAAGGCAATGTCCACCAGCACAGCTCTCTTTTGAAATAAATAACATAATAAAAAATGATACGGTGTGGAGCTGTATGTGCATTCTTGTAGTCCAGTGGCACTTTGATCTTATTCCATGTGTTTCTAATATTCTTTACCAGAAATTCCAAGAGAAATACATCAAGAACAAACCACAGAGCATCCTTGGAAGTAAGTGATGTGGGAAAATGACAAGAACTTCTAAAAATGTAATGCATGCCACATGATTTTCTGAGACTCACTTCTATTATGCATCAGAAAGAAATGTATCCGTGCCTAGACAATTTTGGAGCTGGCCAGGGAGGAAGGGCGCTCTGTTCTGTTTTCAGGAACTGAGTGTGCACAGCCCCACGGAGTCTGCCGGTCTCTCTGGCCAGAGGTTCAATCCGTGCGCGGCGTGGGTCCCGGGCCCCAGTCCACTCCATCCCCGATCTGTGCTCCACACTCTCCCCTTGTTTATATGCGCCCGTGTGCGCCCTAGCAACAGAGCTAATGACACCTTGCGTCTATTTAAAGCTGGCTCCGAGGAGTACACACACTGGTTTATGAGAAAGATGGCCAGTGCTTCCCCATTCCATTTTCTTGTTTGTCATGTCACCCAAACACCTTCAGTCCCCAAGTGGAGAGACAGAAGCAGGGTTGCCGCATGGGTGTTGGGCAGTTTGAAAGGAACGAAGATCAGCTGGTAGCAGGGAGACCATACCAAGGCCGGGCTGCGCCGGGTTAGACTGGCCATTCTGGGATTTAGCCTCTTGCTTTGAAGTGACTTTCCTCACTTGGAATTGCTGCCTCTGCGAGAACCGCCTGCAGCTCTCACTCTGATTTCCAGGTTCTTCAGCCAGAGACATCCCCCTGCCTGGCCTCGCCTTGTACCCACCATCTTCCATGCCCATTGGGCTCCCAGCTCAGAGAAAGGAGCCCACAGGCCAGGCCCCTCTGCTCTCTAGAAGCGTTCCGAACACCACCCTGGAAAGGTAAGGTTCTGGGTGTCATTTGATCCTCATGGTTCAGAGAGGTTGCTGGAGCTAAGCCTTCTCTCCTTGCTCCCTCCCAGCTGCAGGAGGTCGGTCACGTCCTTGGAGTCTGAGGGCGACGGGAACAGCTGGCGAAGCAGGTCTCACTCCGATGACCTGGTGCACTCCACGGGTTCTTCTTCTCCCTCCGCCGAGACTTTTGTCCTGGAAGGTGAGGAGATGTGTTTGATTTACTTATGTTTCTACGAGCATTTGCTGACAGGGATACTTGCTATAGGAAGCAAGACTGAACCATATTCTTTTGTGCTGTATAAAAGGTGTCTGTTTGGCTTAAGTTCCACTTTTTATATATCTTTTTTTTTTTTTTTGAGACAGGGTCTCGCTTTGTAGTTCAGGCTGGCTCTGAGCTCACTATGTAGCCCAGGCAAGCCTTGAACTCAGCAATCCTCCTGCCTCTGCCTCCCAAGTGCTGAGATTACAGGCATGAGCCACCATGCCCGGCTAAGTTCCACTTTTTAAAAGAAATAAAATTCTCTTTTGAAAGAAGCCATCAGAGAGTAATCAAGGAAACATGTAATTTTTGAATGGACATATTCCCAAGAGTACAGGATCATGATAAGCAAAAAGAATGAAATACACTGAGTGTTCATTATTAGAAAGAGGTTTTACAGCAGTTGACAGACTGAAATAGTACCCTAATCCTGTACATTAAAATCAGATTTTGATTAGTGAAGACTGGTCTTGCATGTACTTTTGAATAGCTTTTCCTACATGTTACCTCCTACTTCTAGGGGACTAGAAACACTTTAAAAGTGTATTTTGTGGACAGGACCTAATTTGAAGAATTGCTTTTTGTATCTAACTTCTATCAACAAATGAAAGCAACCCAAGTGGAAGAAGAGATAGGGGAGGAGTCTGCCTCAGAAGCCTGTGGCTTTAATCTGTTGTCAGCTCCATGTGACAGCTGTGACCCTCTCTGATGAGTGCTGTTTGGGACAATAGGATTTGGTTTTCCTGAAGGGTATTTGCACATGTGTGTAATATGTGGATCTGTCAGGAAAATCTGCATTCACTTGTTGTGCTTAAATCCTTGTACTCCGCTATGAGCTCTGCTCAGGCTGGAGCAAACCACGTGGACCAGTTAAAAATCTAGACATGAGTAAACATTGCAAATAAACCAGAGCAAAGAAGCAGTGGGAGTGAGTTCCTATGAGCAGTGTGGACTCTGAAGGCTCCCTGAACTCCGAGTGAAGTGGGGAAGCCAAAACGAGCAAAAGAACCTTTAGGTTTCTTTTTTAGCCCCATGTACACACCACTATTTTTTGTTTTGATCAGTATGTGTTTGCAGTACGTAATGATGCTGGTAGGTGCACATGACACATCCTAATTCTCTGTACGTCTCCTTGTCCTGCCCTCTCCACCCCTCCCTTCATTTGTGGATCCCTTTCCCATTTACAGAAGATTTGCCCCCTATTTTGTGATATCTATGATTTATTTTGCCCTTGAAATCTTTTATACTTCAGAATGTCCATATAAGAGAAGCCATGTGATATGCTCGTGCTTCTGACTTACTCCATTTAATGTTACGATCTCAAGGTATATCCAGTTTTCTACAAATATCTCAAACTTATCATTCTTCATGGCTAAGTAATGCTCCATTTTGTATACCCCCCCTTTCCCTGAGAATAAAACCTAGATAGAAAATATCCTTGAAAACGGGAGATCACAGATGCCAGCGCCAAGCAGCCTGTTCTTGGCTCTCCTGCCATCTCTAGCTTAGGGCTCCTCTGTAAGGCAGAGTGGACTGATCAGGGTTGGCACTTTTCATCTCTAGTTTTGAAGGCTGACTATTTTTCCAGTTAGGTTTTATTTTCAGAGAGACACGGTATATACTATGTTTTCTGTATCTGTCAATGGACGTCTATAGACTGCCAGAGCTGGTTCTTCTTGGCTTTCTCTAAAGCTCTGGATATGGACCATTTTATCATTCCAGTTTTTTAGGTCTTCCAGTTCCATAAGACTGTGTGTTTTGGCTGAGTTGTGTCTGTTCCCATAGGTGTGTTAAGGGTACACAAGCTGGAAATGTGGCACTTACAAAGGGCTGTTGTTCTGTGTGTGTTACTGTCCGTCTGACCTTCCTTTTCCAAACACTTAGATGTTGAGGACTCTTCCCTGTGGAGTGATCTCAGCAGTGATGCCAAGGAGTTTGAAGCCGAGTCATGGAGCATGGTGGTGGACCCCTCATTTTGCAACAGGCAGGAGAAAGATGTCGTCAAAAGGCAAGATGTCATTTTTGGTGAGCATCTCAGCATATCCTGGGGCTGGCACAGTGTGGTGTAGAGGAAAGAATATGATATTTGACTCAGGTGACCTCAATCTCTCCATCTGGATAATGGGGATGATGGTTTGAAATGTTGTTCTGGGGAACTGTATGAACCTGGTATAAGCCAAAGTTTACTCCTTTACTTTTTTCAGTTACTAAGGCTCTCTCAGTTACCTTCCTATCACAAAACACCTTATACCCATGACTTAAAGAGAAGTTTATTTGGGCCACAGCTTCCAGTAGGTTCCGTCCAAATTGGTTTTGCTGCAGGAGCATGGTAGAAGGGCCTGGCAGCGGATGGCTTCCCCACCATGGCAGCCAGGAGGCAGAGTGAAGGGACAAGCTGGGGACCAGAACACACCCTTCCAGGTCTCGCCTCAGTGACCCCTGTAGGAGCTCCCCCCCCCAGCTGCACATTCAGTGCATGAAGCCACTGATGAGCACAGTGTTCCCTGATCTAGTTGCTCCCAGATGTGAGATTTCTATGGAACATTTTGATCCAAACTGTACCACTTCAGCTTGACCTATACTTTCCCCTCTTTTGTGTAATGTTCACACCTATTTCCTGCAGAGGAGACGGCTCTTGCATGTGGCCTTGAAGCTCAGCTGCAACTTCCTGGGAGCTGTCCACGTGGGCTATAGTGTGAGAAGCAGCATCCGGGTTAGACAACGAGGATGGCGTGCTGCCATCCGAGTATAGGATTTAACTGTGGACAGACGTCACTACTTCATGCTGTTTAGAATAGAGGAATCTGAAATAGGGGAGGTGAAATTCTACACTAATTAGGAAACGGGAAGCTTTTTAAAAAATGTCAAGTTCAAAATAGATGCTAAAGATATTTAAGGAGATACCTTGCTATAGGGCTGAGCGTTTGCTTAGCATGTGTGAGGCCCCAGGTTTGATCCTCAGCCTCCCTCCCCCAAAAAGAGATACTGTACTTTGAAAAGGAGACTGCCTTCCGTTTTCCCTGACTGTGTTGGCAGTTCCCCTGGCGGAGAGGCCACCTGCTGGCCTGTGTCAGGTGGTCACACAGGTCAGCAGAGAACCTGCGGGGGGTGGGGGGCTGTGCCAGTAGAGATTGTGTGGGAAAAGTGCCTTTTTCAGTTTTTCCCGAGCTTTTGTATCAAGCAGTTATTTCCAGTCGCCTCTCGGCTTTGTATATCATGAAAAGCAGTTAAACCCACTGAGATTAATTATTGCACATGGCGTGGCTGTTGGTGTCAGAAAGCCCTGAGTTCCTCTGAAGTCCTTCATCTTCTCTTCCTCACCGTTTTCCTTTTAAAGTTGAAGAGACTTCATTCTTTTGGGGTCAAAATGAGTAAACGAATTAAAAGATTAAGGGAAATGATATGGGGGAGCACAAAGGAGGCACCCAAACTGTGTCGGGAAATAATAATTATATAAAGCTAGTGGGCTTCCAGTGAAAGACGTTCTTGTTTTTGGTAAAATAAGAAAGTTACATTTAGACTGACTGACTCTCCACAGCTGAAATCCTGGGTTCTCCCCTGAAATGCACACTGACTTTGGAGTTGTTCACATTTGTAGAACTTGTACTGGTAGTTTTTCTTGCACTGAGTTCTTATTTTCTCTCTAATGCATTTAAGATGATGAGCCATAATTAACATACAATAAAATTCACTTCTGAAAAGTATATTATGCCTATGGTTGTTAGTGAATTTGCAAAGTTGTACAAAAATCATGCATTCTCTAGTTCTAGAACATTTATATCATTAAAAAAAATACCAAGTAGATGTCCCTCCCCATTTTCCCTTTCTAACAGCCTCTGGCAACCATGGACTTAACTTCTTTTTTTTTTTTAATCTTTATTGGTACATTGCATCTATACATCATGATCACACTCAATATTGAGAATTTGTACCAGTTTATAACACATTTAATTCTCATTTTTTCCCATTCCCCTACCCACTCCACAACCCCATGGCCCCTGAATATATCCTGACCCTAAGAATTTACCTATTTTGGATATTTTACACAAATGGTACTGTATGTGCCCTTTTTGTGACTGACTCTAGTCTTTTGGCATAATGAGTTTGAGGTTCATCCTACTTGTAATAATATATCAATACTCCATTCCTTTTTTAGCTGAATAATATTCCATTTTATATATCTAATTATCAGTTGATGAACATTTAGGGCTGTTTATACTTTCTGAGTCATATGATATCTTTATTTTTAATCTTTTGAGGACTTGCCAGGCTGTTTTTCTAAAGCAGTGATGCTGTTTTGCAGCCCTGCAACAGTATATGAGCCTCACAGCCTCTCCACATCCTCACCAGTATTCACTTGCTGTCCATTTTTTTCTTATTAGAATTGTTAGTGTGTGAGAATTAGAATCACTGAAGCGAGTATGTGAGGTTTGTTTCCTCACGGTGGTGCTGAGGATTGAGCACAGCAGTGCCTGTGCGTACTAGGGAGACTCTGCCAGCGAGCTGTGTCCCCAGCGCTGTTGAATGGTTTTCAGACATGTATTGTACCCCTCATTGGAGAGAAACCTATTCAAATCTTCTGCCCATTTCTAAATTGTTTTATAAAATTTTTGGAGTTGTAAGTTTTAAAAATAAGTTTTTTTCATGTTTTGTGATAACTCCCTTATCAAAACAGGATTTGCAAATATTTTCTCCTATCATGTGTTGTTTTTTACTTTCTTTTGTGACCTGTGATTGTGATTTACCATTTGCCTCTGGAGAAAATGAAATTTTGGAGACAGATTCTGCAACAGAAAGAACCTAAGTGGTTCTATTGAAAGACTTCATGTATTTAGTTCAAGTTAATTTGCCAAATTAATTGTTCTCCTACAGCGTGCAAAACCCAAAGGGGAGAAGAACAAGCAAAGTAAATTACATTTTATGGGATAGTCAGGTGGGAATGGGGTGTAGTTCCGAACAGAAGGGCCTAAAGATTCTGGCTAGAGTCTCTGATACATTTGATTCTTATATGTTGGACTTGACTTCCATACATTTACCTTCTCCTAATACCTGGGAAAATGAAAGTAGCTTCCTATTTTGAGCTCACATGTTTAATGAGTGATGATTTGTGTATTGGGAGAAACATCCTTGCTGTTCCTGTGTATTCTTTCTCTTTTATTTCTATGGCATAGTGTGTGCTGCTAATTTAGGTCACTAGGAACTCTCATGTTTTAAGTTTCTTTGGAACACGTGTCTTTTCACACATTTCAGAGCTAATACAGACAGAAATGCATCACATCCAGACCCTGTTCATCATGTCTGAGATCTTCAGAAAAGGCATGAAGGAGGAGCTGCAGCTTGACCACAGCACCGTGGATAAGATTTTCCCCTGCTTAGATGAGTTACTTGAAATCCACAGGCATTTCTTCTACAGCATGAAGGAGCGGAAGCAGGAATCCTGTGTTGATAGTCATAGGAATTTTATGATCAGCCGGATTGGAGATATTCTGGTGCAGCAGGTAAGGAAAACGTGAAAGCCTTGTCTTAAAGAACCTAAAGGTTTGTTTCTTGGTTACTTTTCATATTGCTCTGACAAAATATCTGACAGTCACAAGTCAAAGGGGGAAAGCTGTAGTTGGGCTTACACTTTGTAAAAGGTTCAACTCATACTTGGCTATCTCCAAGGCGGAGTGGTGTGATAGAGGGGCTTCATAAAGGAGAAGCAGTCCATGGCTGGGCAGGCAGAGAACAGCAAGCAGGAGCCTCTTGTCTTCATTTTTTCCTGTATATTCTACCCAGGCTGTAAGCATATTGATTGATGCCACCTACCCCCAGGGTGTGGCTTCCCCTTACCCACACCCAGAACAACACTAAACTGATCAGTGGACTGCTTTAGTTACCACACACCCTTAATCCATATTCATATGCCTTATATTCAGCCACCTCTGAGCACATGAGGCTTTGGGGGGAGCATCAGGTATAAGAATCCAGATAGAAACAGTTTGTAGCTCTTTACAGTACAAAAACTTATGGAGAAATAGAATAGATTTCAATACAATTATTACCAGATGGGCTTGACTGGTTTTTTTTTTTTTTTTTTTTTTGAGACAGGGTCTCGCTTTGTAGTTCAGGCTGGCCCTGAGCTCAATCTGTAGCCCAGGCAAGCCACCGTGGACTCAGCAATCCTCCTGTCTCTGCTTCCTGAGTGCTGGGATTACAGGCGTGAGCCACCACGCCTGGCACTGTGGTATGTGGTATTGATTGCTGGTGGGCGTGAGTCACCCCACACAGCATTCTATGTGGTTACTGGGACTGAACTCAGGACCTTGTGCTTGCAAGGCAGGCGCTGGAACCACTGAGCTAAATCTCCGGCCCTGGGCTTAACTGGTTTTATTTGAGATTGAGGTTGATTGATATTAAGGTGTCTGAGAACTCATAAGAGCCAACGATGGGCTTCTGTGTATGTCACAGGACCTGGCTGGGTTATCTGGGCCCTGTTGCTGTCTCCACTGGGAGTCACAATCGTAAGTGAATCCCCAACTGACATCCTGCTTAGACTCTTTGATGTGACAAAGGTCATGGTTTCCCCAATGGGCTGTGAAAATCTTACTAGTGTCTCCCAGACAAGTGCTGCCTTGAGAGAAGAGGCAAATCTGCTCTCATTAGCTCTCTGGAATTCATGTTGAGGGAATAAAACAACTGGGAATTCTTTATGTAGTCTAGATGTTAGTCCTTGTTGATTATATGGTTTGTAACTATTTTCTGCAATGCTTCCTCAGCCTCCAGATTATCAGTTTTTGCTTTCAGAGACTTGGCTTTTGGTTTTAAGCCCTGAGAACCTTTGGTCTGGTGACAGATCTCAAAGATATTCTCCATTTTTTTCCCGAAAGTTTGGCTTATATTTAAATTTGTGTCCCACTTTGATTATGTGGGATTTTTTGTTTGGTTGGGTTTGTATGAGTGGGGTACCATGGATTGAACTCAAGATCTTGTGCTTGCCAGGCAGATATGGCACTGGTGAGCTACATCCCTGGCCTGAGCATTTTTTGTAATATTAATTAATATTATTAAATTGAAAGATGGAGTCCTTTATTCTTCTAAAAATTGTTTAGCTACTTTATTTCTTTTGCCATTTCAAATACATCTTAGGAGAGTTTTTTCTATATTTATAAAAAAACTTGCTGAGATTTTAATATCTCCTTGAACCTGTGTAAGAAAGTGGAGAGGACTGATATTTTTGCTATGTTGAGTTTTCAATCCATGAGTATGCCATAGCGCTCTGCTTATTTAACTCCTTGCTGTCTTTCATCATCACTGTGTAGTTTTCAGCCTGTAAGTCCTGTATGTGTTTTTTAGATTTTTACATAGCAACTGTAAGTGATTTAAAGATCGTCTTTTGAGGGCTGGAGGTTTAGCTCAGTGGTTCCAGCACCTGTCTAGCAAGGGCAAGGTTCCTGGTTCGATCCTGGTAACCACATACAACAATTCTGGGCATGGTGACTCACACCCACCAGCAATCAGTACCACATTCCACAGTGCTGGGCATGGTGGCTCATGCCTGTAATCCCAGCACTTGGGAGGCAAAGGCAGGAGGATTCCTGAGCTTGAGGCTTGCCTGGGCTACATAGTGAGCTCAGGACCAGCCTGAATTACAAAGCAAGACCCTGTCAAAAAAAAAAAAAAAAGATTGTCTTTGAGATGATCTTTTGATTTGTCAGATCGTCTTCTGACCCATGCATAGATAAAATCATAAGGAAATATGAACATATCAGAGCTAATGGTGTGAATTTTGAATGTGAATTTTGATGGTGTGAATTTTGAATTTTCAAGGAGGGATGAATGTGTTCTGGTTCCTCTTGCAATGATCTTCCACATGAACATGTGCCCACAAAACTTCCATAATCTAAAAATTTTCTTATTCGAATAATTCCAATTTTTCTTGACAACATTCTGTGATGCTTAAGCTTTTTCTATGCAAGTTTTTCTATAGAGTCTTTTCCTCAGCCTCCTGAAGCATTCAGGCTATGTCTCTTCTTCAGTTAATAAATTGATATCTGGTTATTTATCCTTCTCTTTTTACCTTGGCTAATGATGCTCTGCCTCTTAATCTACTTGTGATGTGTGGATATTCAATACATAAAAATATTTAAAATACAAATTAGAAGTATAAAGTTATAGCAAAAAAATCTTTAAAAAAAGAAGAGGACCTCAAATGTTTTTCATTTGACTATTTGATGATTAGTATATTAGTGTATTATAACAAAATATAATCTGATTAAACTGACCTCTATCATTTAAGAAGTTTCTTTTTTGTTAACTTAAAAAGTCCCTGGAGAAGAGAGGTAATTGTATTCAGAAATTTCATGTTTGTTTTAAATTTTCCAAGAATATTTTAAAGTACATTAAAATTGCATGTTCTTTTCTATGCTTAAAACCTACTAAATTTATAAACTATTACTGAAATGTCATTCTCAGTTTTCAGAAGAAAATGCAAATAAGATGAAAAGGATATATGGTGAATTCTGTAGCCATCATAAGGAAGCTGTTAGCCACTTTAAAGAGCTCCAGCAGAATAAAAAGTTCCAGAATTTTATTAAGGCAAGTATTCTAAATTGGGTTACAAAGTGGTAAACCTCCATGGGGAAAAAGTTCATGCTTGTGTCTTGTATGACTTGGACAAGTTTCATATCTAGTTCCTCATTTTCAAAGGAAAGAGAAAGAAGCAATAAGTTTATGGGAAAAATGGAAAGTCTCTTTTCTATGCTAAATGTTTCCAAAAGTTTTTTCTTGTGGTGTTTGATATCCATGAGATCCTGCCTTCCAAACTTCCTCCAAGATTCATAGCTTTCTGGGAAGCTGTTTTGTTCCCCGACAAGTTACAGATCAGAGAAACCAAAGTAAAAGCAAATGCAAATTCCACCCAACTCCTTTCAAATTAGTTTCAAATATTAGTTTACTTCAAAATTAGAAGCAAATCCATGGCATTTTATAATTTCATCTCTGGTACATATCTTTAAACAGGGTATATTTTAAAATATAAGGATCATACTACCACAGAGGCAGGATATTAACATGTTCAGGTGCAAATTCCTTCCAATGAGGGTTATCATTATGTATATCTAAAATGTACCAGTAGATGTTTTGCTTAAAAAATAAATGGATTAGCAATAATTCTTCAGTGTCTTCAAATTTCAGTGTTTGTCTCATGAAATTACATTTCTTCAGTCAGGCTCTGACAAGATTCACATACTGTTTATGGCAGTTAGCTCTTCAATCACCTCTAAATTTGATCTTTTCTTTCCCCTTTCCTGTATTTATGGAAGAAATTTGACCTATAAAACTTGGAGTCTAAGTTTTATCTACCATTTTAAGAATGCTACCAGGTTCCCTTCCTTTCCTTCCCTTCCCTTCTCTTTTCTTTTCTCTGCTTTTCTCTCTCTTTCCCTTTCTCATTTTGCATATACATATGTGTTGAGGGTTTTAAAACATGAGGAATATTTGGAAATGTTCAGCAAAGAGTTGCTGTGATTAGAGGAAATTTCAAGTGCTCTAATGTGTAATGACAAATGTGGTAGAAAACGTGTTGGCAAAACAACTAGCAAACTGCAAACTCATACTCAAAATTAACTTTGATTTGTGATTATTTTTCAAAAATGTTGTTCATGAATTCCAATAATTTGCTTACTTTTGGAGTCGATTACAAATATAACAGTGTAACTTGTAGTTTCTTGAAATCTTGGAGTACTAAGGTATTGAAATTAATGATGAAGCATAAAATTTAGTGATGATGCATCAGGTTTTAATTAATGATGATAAATGTGAGGTCTGAATAAAACCATATTGTTTGAAAATTTTTGTATTACCAAATTCACATGTAAAAAGTGCATACAAGCCAGGAGTGGTGGTGCAAACCTGTAATCCCAGCACTAGGGAGGCTGAGGCATTCATGCATCACCATGAATTTGAGGCCAGCCTGGACTACTTAGCAAAACTCTGTCTCAAAAAAGAAAAAAAATAAATACAAGTAAGAATTTGTATATATAAAAATGTGTTTATTTTAAAGCTCCAAAATAGTAATCTTTTGGCTCGACGCCGAGGAATTCCAGAATGCATTCTTCTGGTCACTCAGCGTATCACAAAGTACCCTGTGTTGGTGGAAAGGGTCCTGCAGTACACAAAGGGTAAGTGACAGCTTCTGGGTAGTATTCGCCATTTATTTCCTGGAAGGAGTCTAGATGAATAATGTGCATAATTTATTCATTCCATGGTTTTAGTTAACACATTTAGAGTTAAGACCAGGAGAGGATGGTGGGATCTACTCCTAGGTCTCATTTCACTGTGCTGTATAATTTAACACACAAGGTAGTACCAAAAAAAGAAAAACTTCCTAAGTTTTTTCTCAGCAGAAGAGTGAAAACAAAATTAAGGCTTTTCAGTATGCATCATGTTCATATTCCCTCTCTGAAGTTTTGCACCTTAATTCAAGGACTAAAATCTGTCAGGTTGTGCTGGTCAGCTCTTGCTACTTTGAGAATCATTCTGTGCCAAATTCTTGGCGAGTGGCTTGGGAACCATGGAATCTTTTATATCAGGCACCAGACATGTGAGTTAAGGTTCCCTCAGTGTAGTCAGCGTGGTGGCCAATGGACATCCCTCCGAAGAGCAGACCTTCTCCATGTCCAGCCATGTTGGTTCACATGACTGTTTTGTGACCATGCTCCTCAAACCTTGTTAGCCATCCCCTTCCCCTGGGGCCTTTGTTTACACACAGACTCTGACTCAGCATGATGGGAGGGAGCAAGGCAAGCCTTTGTGACAAGACTCCGGAAGGCGGATCCTACTGCACTTTAAGTGGTGGGTGTTGCAAGACATTGTCCAAAGATGTTGAGTGTTTATTGGCCTTTCCTCTTCTCACCTTGTAACTCAGTTCTCATTTTCTGTACTCAACTTTCCTAGTCATGAAATAGGCTCTTTAGAAATAAGACCCTTTTCTGGAGGAAGAGGCTTTGTGGAGGTGAGGAAAGGTAGTGAGGCAAACTCTTTGATGGGCAGAGAGAGAGAGAGGGAGAGAATCTTCCTTGTACAGATGGGTGTTGGGATCTGTTCCTCAGGGTTTTCTAATTAAAGCCTCACACATCTGTGAAGACATTTAGGCCTGGAAATGTTTAGTGTCTCTGAAGGACAGATCCCCGTGTGGCTCAAATGAGCTTTCTAGGAATGCATTTCTACCATTCTAGCTCTGGAGAACCTCGAGTTTTTCTCTCAGTTTTTCTTTTCTTTCCTTAGTGTTTTCAGTTCCCATCATCTCAGTCAACACCAACTAGGTGATCTTCATCAGTCATCAGTCACACAGGAAATAGCTAATTTTTCTTTCATCTGCAGTTTCAGGAGGCTGTTGCTGAAACTCCTCCAGAATGTTTTCTTAAGGTAATCCAGGCAGGAGAGCACGTGGTCAGTATTTTAAGGATTAACAATTGGACTTGGCCATGATCTACTCTGTTTCATGAGCATGAAAGACTTACCCATTTTGCATAGTGTTAGTCCCTGGAAAATATTTTAATTTGTTCACAATAAGAAGGGGAAAAATAAAATGTTAACCAAATAGATATTTTAATTAAAATAGGAATGTATCCCTGTTTTGCCAACATGGCCGGAACATTTAGTTTTGAATATTTTCATGGAGGAAGGGTTTCAGGAAAACAATTGAGTGTGGGGCCTCTCCAGGTCATCCCATGGCTATATTTCTGAGAGAACACAGGTGTGGCCCACACTGGGGTCAGGTTTTGGAAGCTCAAAAGTGTGGGAGTTACTTAGTAAAGTGTGTCTAAGGAAGGAAATCTGTAACACATTTCCTACTGCAGGGGGAGAGTCATAGTTGACCCTAGAACTCCAATATCTTACTATCAATTAAGTCACATCTAATAATGCCGATCTTCTATAATGAATATTTTAATGGTTCTTCTTTGGCACATGGGGAAGCAGAGTAATAATATAAATTTGAATTTAATCTAACACTTTTCTTATGGAATTTCTATTATTTGGATGCTACATTTCACTGCATTTAAAAACTAAGGAAGAAATTTTTTTTCTTACCCTTTGGCTTATTGTATGGTGTTCTCTCTTCTTCCCATGCAGAAAGAACTGAAGAGCATAAAGACTTATGCAAAGCTCTTGGCTTAATTAAAGATATGATTGCAGCTGTGGATCTCAAAGTCAGCGAGTATGAGAAGAAACAAAAATGGCTTGAGATCCTGAACAAGATTGAAAACAAAACATACACAAAGCTCAAAAATGGCCATGTGTTTAGAAAGCAGGCATTGATCAGTAAAGAAAGGACATTGTTACATGGTGGCCTTGTTTACTGGAAAACTGCTACAGGTCGTTTTAAAGGTACTGTGTCTGCCTTAGCTAGTTTTCCTCTTGTCATATGCCTTACTCATTCATCAGAAGATGGGGTTTTTAAAAATAAGAAAGTCAGAATTGCAAGCATACATGGACAAACACCTGGTTTTTCAGGTGGAAGTTTAAATGGTGAAGTTCACTAGTTAAATGTGACCAGTGGTATAAATCTTTGAAGGGAGTTCACTGCTCTGAGGCCAAACCTTCTTATATATTTTTATTGGTCTACAAGTTTGCTGTCTACATCAAAGGCACAGAGAGTCATGCTAATTGTTGGCATGGAAATGTTATTTTGGCAAGTGTGGTGTGTTGAAAGCAAAGCAGTACACCTACACAGGCACAGTCTGCAGTGTGCCAGGCCAGCCTGGGGCTGTCAGACCATGGAAGAGACAAGAAAACACTCTGAATGTCATCTTTGTTCTTGCACCACACAGCACGTTCACACGATGCTGCCGCTGGTGTAATCACTTTCATTGTGCTACTGTTCACTAAGGGACATTAACAATATTGTTAATGTGATTAGAGTCTGAAACAGTGTGTTTCAATATTTTAGGGCCAATTGTGTAGTTAGCAGCTTGCCTGACTCAGGCTTATTTACCCTGGTGACACTTGAAGGTCACCTGTAGAGCTTTACAATAAAGAACCTTGTTCAAGTCTCTTTCCTGAGATTCTAATGTACTGGTCATGGGATCAAGCTGAAGGCGAAGGGCTGTTTTAAAGTTGCCCGGGTCTGCTGTTCTCCTAACGCTTTACCATGATAACTTGCTTAGGTGAGCAATAGGGAACAGAAGGTACTGAATTCTAGTTCACTGGGCCATCACCCACTGGAGGATGATCTGGATTTGATGGAAGTTCAACTAATATCTGAGACAGATTTGCTGAGTGACAGTGTACAATGCTCTGTTGAAAAAAAATCTTAATCACAGCAGATAGATTTGATACACTTTGTCTATTTAGTAGAATATGTGGTTTGGTAGCTTTGGGCTGGATTATGAAGTGATTGGAGTGAAATGGCTCCTAAAAAGTGTCTCAAGCCTTGCTCAGAGCTAAGGGGACAAGGGAGCAGGTTTTCCCATACAAGATGACACAAAGGTTGCCCTGTATACTTTTAAATAAGCACCTTTCCCCTTCAATGTAAGGGTTCTGTTAGACCCTTTTTAAAAATCTGGTATTTTCATTTCATTTTGAAAACTGCAGGGTTCTACTTTTTCTAGAAATTGGCTATATCTACAGACACACACACAAACACATACACTTACACATGGTTTTCTATTAAACTATCCATGTATCTCTAGCTATGATAATACAGGAGATTTATTAAAGTTTCATAATGAGATTCAATGTTGGTCTTTTATTTTTTTTAGATGGTATTTAGATTTCAAGCATGAAATTCAGGTATTTAATATGGCATTTGAACTGTGGTTCATATAACTAATATTAAGACTGCTTTTTCTTTGTAGATATCCTAGCTCTCCTTTTAACTGACCTGCTGCTCTTTTTACAAGAAAAAGACCAGAAATACATCTTTGCAGCTGTTGTAAGTATATGATCAGAAGATGTGTCTTTTTAATAATAGATTTAACCCTACATTTCCTTGAAAAATTCCTGAAATTCCTAGTAAGGTAAAATTGTCACTGGCAAGAATATGGGTCTATGATATTCTCACTGTTGTTAGTGATTTCACAGCTGGTTCAGTAGTTAGCATCACCTCCAATGAAAATATTCAAGTATTTCAATGCTGGAAGAGAACAGGGGTACCTAAGCCCCACGGGCTTCTCTGCTGGCTGGCTACCTTCGACTTCCCCTTACTCCCCTTTTCTTGTCCCCTCTCTCAGAGTTAGTGACTAAAATGCTAATGCTAGGCACCATTTCCAGCATCTTACCCTCTCAAGTGTTCCCTTTGGATGGTGCACTTGTTATAGTGCTTATGAATCCCACTCATAGCTTTTAAGATTATCATCTATCCAGTAAGAGAAAACCATCTTGGTCTCAGAAGAGACTTTTATTTCTACTATAATGATTTCTGATGACGAAGGTTGTTCATATAACACTTGTCTTTGTAATGTCTGGGTTAGTCTCGTCAACACACAATTAGACCAGCAGTAAAAACATGTTTTGTAATATTTCTTATGCAGCATTTGTGTGGTCTAGGGGAGGCAGATGTCATCATTTAACTCCCTGTTAACATGATGGAGCAGCAAGCCTTGCTCCGAGACACAGTAGTAATCTGGAGTATAATGGTGGCTCTGTCAAGGGGAAGTGTTTATTATCCTCTAGTGATAGGCTATTTGGGTGAATGAGGAGATTGCACCAATTCCATCTGGTTGCAGAAAATTCAACATTTAATGAACTTTTTGTTTTGCTGCTCAGAGAAAACAAAGAAACACATCAACCAAGCCATGGAGCCCTAGGGGAAAGAGATACTGAGTCTACAAAGAATCTCTTGAATACTAAAACAGACAATTTCAAAATTAATTACAAGGACAAAGCAAATGTGCAGATCTGCGAGTCAGGTTCAAACTAGGAAGCAAACTGAAGATATTTTCATCACAGTAGAATCACTCACTATGGAATTGGTACAGAATGAATAGGGTATAGCAAAAGGCTAAGGACAGCAGTTTCGTAACCTGTTTCATGTCAGACAGTAGAGGTCTTAACTTCCAGTGCCAGCAAGGACTGGCCAGAAACACCAATGAGTGAACCCAAACAGAGTCAGTATTTGTGAGACAGTGGACGGAGGGTGATTGTAGTCAATCAGCAAGTCAAGTCCCAACTCAGAGAAGGCAGTGCTTCCTCAGCTGTATAGACAGTGCTTTTAAAGGGTAGAATGGGGCCGGGATTGCCCATCTTCTGGTTTTTTTGCCTGGTACCAGCAACCTAGAGATTTTTTAAAAGTTCAACTTCCCATGCTTTAAATGGTGGACATTTACTTTTTTTTTTTTTTTTGAGACACGGTCTCACTTTGTAGTTCAGGCTGGCCCTGAGCTCACTATGTAGCCCAGGCAAGCCTCTAACTGAGCAATCCTCCTGTCTCTGCCTCCCAAGTGCTGGGATTACAGGCGCGAGCCACCACCCCCAGCTGGACATTTACTTTTTAAAAAATAGTTTTTAAGTGCTATGGCACAAACAAAACATGCAGGCCGAGTGAGGCCTTTGTGTCTCCAGTGTTTGTACCTGTCTCTAAAGCCAGAGTGTTTCCCTCACTCCTGAGAATCTGAGAGCTTGTTCACCGCTGATGTTCATGTGTGGAGAGTGTGAATAATGATCAAGTGTCTCTGGTACATCCTGTTTGATCATGACTTAATGACCGCTAGTTTCAATGCCTTTATTTATTCTTCACTTTTGAAAGACATTCCTGTGCCTCTTCCCTCCTCCAACACTATCCCACATATTTCAATAATTCCACTACCTTGCACATCTTAATTCAAACTTACCCTGTGTTTTGTATACAGAGGCCGTTTACCTTGTAAGCTCAGGAAGCTGAAACACTACCCTGAAGCAGGAAAACAGATACCTTGTTGGAGACTAGATCCATTAGAGGACAGGGGCATTAATAAGACTCAGATGACTTCCCTCCACCAGGGGGCAGCATTCCAGAAGGCTTACCCCCACACTGCTTTTGTTTCCACTTTCAGAGGCATAACCTGGAATTGGGTAGACCAGAGCCTGTCCCATCACGCTGTATATTTTTTCCTATTATTCTAAGAACTGTAAAGAAAGTATTCCTGGTCCATCCTGGCACAGCTGTTCAATGCTGGGAAGACAGACAAACTAGCAGCAAGGAGTCAGCGGTGGGGAGCAGGGTGCCATGTTCTGGATGAAGGCGTCACTGTGTCCCTGAGGGAGAAACAAAACCACACTCTGCAGCTGCCTCTGTAAACAGTGGTGGAAGCCACAAACCAAAGCAGATTCCTCATCTCTGCCTCCCACACTGCTCATTCAGCAGCCATTCTCTAGGCCAGTCTCTCAACTGCAGCTCCATGTCCACATCAGTGTTAGGAGGCCGCCTTCTCCCTTGAGTCTCCTTGTGCTTAGCAAGGGGCCTTGAGGGTCCATGGTAAATAATGGCAAAGGAGGTGATGTCCTCACAGCATGGGCACCACATTTTAGACTTTTCCCCATTCCCCTTGGTTGGAATTATATTCAAATCTAGTTCATGTTACTGAGTGCCCACTCTGTGAGACACTGCTCAGCATGCAAAGCTGAGTTAGACCTACTCCTGCCCACCATGGGCTGTCCTGGCCGGTGAGGAGAGACACCTGCAAGTAGCTCCATTGTTCTGTCGCTGAGGTCCACAGGAAAACAGCAGAGACACTGGATAGATCGACAAAATCTGCAGTCTTGCCTCCTCATTCTTACCTTTTGTCTTACTTAATTTCCTTAATGGAGTCCCTTTTCTATGACAGAGTTGAAAGAGAATTACTATACGTAGCAAATCCAGTAGACTGTTTTACACCCTTCTTCCTTCTTGATCTCTGTAATGTGTGCTAGACTGTCTTCCTGTCAAATCCTTATTAATAAGTCCCTCCTCCCCGGACCACAGCATTGTGATTCTTTTTTTCCTACCTCTCTAGTGTTTCTGTCTTTTAAAAAATAGTTCTTTGAAGCTACCACTTTTAAGGACAAGCATTCCCCTTAACCCTGACTCTCCATCCTTTCTTCTCTCCTCCCTCTCTGATGGAGATCTCAGCAACTTCCACAGCCCTTTTGAGCAGGGCCAATGAAGCAACATTTCAGTAGCCCCATTCCTTTTTGTGGTGCATGGGTTGGAGTGACTCGCTTCAGAGGTGACTGTTCCATCTGCACATTCTCCTTCCATAGGACCAGAAGCCGTCAGTTATTTCCCTTCAGAAACTCATTGCTAGAGAAGTTGCTAACGAGGAGCGAGGAATGTTTCTCATCAGTGCTTCATCTGCCGGCCCCGAGATGTATGAGATCCACACCAACTCCAAGGAGGACCGGAATAACTGGATGAGGCAGATCCAGCAGGCCGTCGAAAGGTAACAATACTGTTCTCTGCCAGGAGTCTGTGGAATAGATGTGTTCCTCCGGGAAACTAACCATGTCTCCCCTGTGTGAAACATCGCCTCAGCCAGAGTGGGCCGCTCCCTGCCTCTGCCCCCGCCTGCCTGTGGGAGCCCCTCCCCTGCCGCTCTGCCCTCCGCTCACTTCCCCGCACGCAGCGCCCTCCCCTCCCCACCGCCTGGACCTTTGCCGCAGCTCCCGCCTCTCCTGCTTCGCGAAGACCCGCCTCTCGCACTTCGCGAAGACCTCTTCAGTCCGTATGACCTCTTCCTCCACCGCAGTGCTTTAGCACCTAATCCCTGGGCGTTTATTGGGTACTTGCCACACACTGCCTTGCAGTTCTTACCTTTACGTTTATACACACATGTGTGTCTATGTCATTAGATTGGAAGCTCGTTGAGAGCAGGGACTAGGCCTTCTGTCTCCCTATGTGCCTATCACTGAGGAATCAGTTAATAAATATCTAAGTCAATTCATTCCTCATTACTGTGCAAGGACAGTTTTTGTAAGTAAGGGTGCAAGAGAAGCCACGATCATACTTAAGAGTACTTTGATGAGTTGGAGCTGGATAAAGTATAAAGTTTTTCCTCCTCCACTGCATTCCACTCAGTGTGGTGTCCTACTCCCATTCTCTTAACCCTTCCTTCCTGCTTCCATGAAGAAATGTCCAAATGTTATAAAAAGCAGTCATTATTACCTTAGTTGTACTTGATGCCATAGTGGGTTGTACGTGCACGTGTGTATGTGTGTGTGTTCGTCTGTATGTTTGCTGGAATGTTTGAGTCATCTTACAGTGCTGACTTTGGGAGATATGCTGTGTTCATTGTGGAAGTTCCCTTATGTACTCAGGGAGATCCCTCTGTTGGCCTGGCCTGGGACATGATGGTTCTCTTTATGCTGAATTTTTTACCTTTTTGAATAATTCTGTTACCAAGTCAGCCTGATTTTTAATGAGCCTAAAGATACATGGATTTAGTTTCTGTTGTATCTCTTGATCGCTGTCTTTTAAGTTGCCCAGAAGAAGAAGGGGGAAGGATAAGCGAGTCCGAGGAGGAGAGGCGGAGAGCCGAAGCCAGAGTGGCCAGAATTCTGCAGTGTCAAGGTATGGCACGGGCTCGCCGCTAGGCCGTGCCACTGGGGTTTGGGAAAGCCCTGGTGTCAGAACCTAGCAGTTGTGTGCACCTGAGGCCTGCCTGGTCCACCCTCAAGGGAACAAGCTGACACTAGACAGTAGTAGTGGGCAGCTGGTGTACAAGAGCATGGGCACTGCAGGCTGATGGTTTCACTTAATTTTAGGTCACAGAACTGTCTGGTCACTGGACAAGGAGCCAGTCAGTCTAGTAAGGACATAGATTAGCGCGGTGGTTCCCCATTCAGCTTGACATTAGAATCGCATGGAAAGTCTGTTAGGGATGCCCAGGCCCCTCACCCATCCGGGTCAACTCTGTGGGCTGTGGGGTGTAGACCTAGTGATTCTGAGGAGTCCCAAGGACTTCTGGCCTCTAGAGTCATTGTTGGTTAAAGTCTCTGAGTTTTAAGAATCCTGTATCATGTTGAAATATGAGGCTGATAACCATGCAAAAATGGTCAAAGAAATGAGGTGTTTGGAAACGAAAAAGTAAGCCAGAGTGTTTGGTTTTTAACCGAGAATGGCTGAAGCCCTATAAGTTTTCAGGCCTTTGCCTGTTTTCCCTTGTGGGGGTTCACGCATCGTGGACTGGCTACCTCAATTTTCATTCCTGAGCAGGGTGTTTAGTCTTCGTAGGAAACAGCTTGCATAAGTAAACATAGCCTTGCAGGGTTTTCTGGAATGAGGAGAATGGGAAGGAAAATGAACATTCATTGAGTGCAGTGGGGACAGAAAGCTGCCAGGTTATTCGTTAAGTGGAAAAAGCAGGATTTGAACCACGTATCCTTTACCTTTATGCAGACGGCTCACCACCTAAAAGTGACCTTCTCTCATAGTTTCTTTTTTTTTAACTTTATTTTATTTTTTTAGTTTGTTGAGAATATTAGTTTGTGCATATCAGTTGTTGCACTCATATTAGTGATAACCTTCTAAGGTCAATACTGTTTCTTAGAGATACTCAGTAACCAAGACCAGCAGATCTGCACCTATTTGGAGGATAAGCTGCACATCTATGCTGAACTGGGGGAGCTGAGTGGCTTTGAGGATGTCCATCTGGAGCCCCACCTGCTCATTAAACCGGACCCGGGAGAGCCTCCCCAGGCTGGCTCCTTACTAGCAGCTGCACTGAAAGAAAGTGAGTAGCTTTGGAAGGGATTTGATTTGACTGCTTCAGGAAATATTTACTAAGTGCCCACCATGTGCCACACACTGGGGTCTCTGTGCTGAGGACAGAGCGGCATAAGATAGAGTTCTTCTTTTCTGACAATATATGTTCTAGAAACAGCCAAATGTAAAGAAATAAATATGTCAAGTTATAGAAAAGGATTTAAAGAGCTAAGAAGGGTAAGGGGGCAGATGGTGACCAAGTGGGATGGCTCTGATACAGATAGGGCTGCAGGGAAATGATACATAAGCAGACATGATGGAAGTGAGAAGACCAAGTGTACTTTGGGAAAGAGTGTTCCAGGCGCAGGAGACAGCAGGTGCAAAGGCCCCGAGGCCAGGCGTACTTGGGGAATTGCAAGGGAGTAGTGCAGATGAAGTGAAGTTTGGAAGATGGGAGTGCAGGGGTGAGTTGACTTCAGCTCTCAGAATCATCAGAGCAAAGCCAGGACTCCACACTTCACCCTGAGTGAGTGGGGAAGCATGATGGGAAACATGTAAGCATTTTAAATGGAGGAGGGACTGGGCTTGTGTGAAGGAACCACCTATGTGGAGAACATGAGGCAAAGTACAGATCTTGGTAGTGATCTTGGTAGTCAAGGCCCTAAGTGTGGGAGGTGGCAGCCAAGCTCGGAAGGACCTTTGGAAACAAAAACGTTGAAGAGATGAGAGGTTACGGGAGTGGAAGGACACCGTAGAACTGAAGTGCCTGAGAAATGGGAGGGGACAAGCTTGGGTGGGGTCCAGCGGTTCAGTGAGGCAGGTGGGTGTTGGGCCCAGCAGGTGGAGGGCCACAGGCTGGAACGGCCAGGGCTGTGACCAGATGGCAGTGGCTTTGCAGGAGAAAAAGGCTAAGGGAGAGAGAAGGGTAAGGGCCCCAAAGTGACGGCAGCGATGGGGGATGAAGTGGCCACTGTCTGAGAGGCCGGGGTGCAGTGGGTGATGAGATGGGCCACAGTCGAAGTGGGCTGTAGCACCTCCCGGCGCTGCGGATACCAAACTCTGGGCCGCAGAGACCGTTATTCCGAGTCCACGTGGCTCGCAAGACGTCAGCGCCAACTGCCTGGAAGTTTGGGACATCTGAATGCTGCTGCCTCAGGCCTCAGAGCGCTCCTTGTGGGAGGGATGTAGAAGTCGCGGCCTGTCGTCTTCCTTTCATGCAGGAGGAAGACGGGATCTCAAGAGAGGACAGGGATTGCTGCTGAGGAAGTGCAATGTTTTCAGAAACCTCCAAGTCTTGGTCTAGAGCAGGGGCCATGTTCAATGAGCATTTTACAAATCGAATAGTTTTAGAGATGTGCATAAGGTCCTCACACTTCTATTTGTCCACACTGAGTTGAAACCCTTTTTTTATGAGCAAAGACCTCATATACTCGGTGACGTGTCCCTGAGCCATGGTGAGAGCTTGCTTAGGCCGCAGATTCCATCTTGGAGTCAAAGCAGGGACTCTGCATTGTTAATGGCAGGTTTGAAGAAATGCTCCTTCGAAGAACAGCTAATGTGTCTGAGTAATCCCTGTAAAAGATCCTAATGCCCTATAACATAATTATATTGGCTGACATATAGGAATCTTTCAGCATATTAATTGACTGAAAGTTGCCTTTGAAATATTTTTATACAGTGGGGTTTCACTTTTTAATGCTTGAATTCTCTATTGCAAAATGATGCTGAAAGTATTGGTTTCAGTGGCAGAGCCTCATGCATTTTCTCCGAAAGGTGACTGTGTTATTTTGGGCTCCCAGGTCCAGCCACCTCACACATCTATCTGTCTGACACCCGTGAACAACCTTGTAAAGCAGAAAATAAACATGTTTCTCCCAGGCCATATGAAAACAGGCACAGGTCAGGGCAATTTGGCAGATAACTTCTGTGTGATCTTTGAAGCTATTCTTGTTCTTCTGCTTTTTAGCGGAGAGTCTCCAAGTCGCGGTGAAGGCCTCACGGATGGGAGACAGGAGTCAGTCTTCTGAGGCCGGAGGCCTGGAATCTGTCTCCAGGGAAGACCTGGGCGCTGGCGTCCCAGGGCCACACCCCGCCTGTAAGTGAAGACGCAGCCTGAGCCTGGGGTGGTCACATAAAAGGAAAGCAAGGGCTGTGTCTCTACTGGGAAGAGATTAAATGTTTTGTTTTGTTTTGTTTTGTTTTTAATTAGAAAAACCTGAGAACAGCTGGGCTAGCCATAAAGAAATACTACATTTGCGTATCAGTGGTATATTTGTGCTCAGCACAAGGACTTAGAGAGGTTAGGCAGTATCTTGCCTCTTTCCCAAACTGCTCTGTGCCTCTTGATGTTTGTTTAAAGAAGTGCCCCCCGCCCACAGTATATTAGCGAACAAGCCCTTGAACTTAATCATGTGCGTATCTTCTGGGAAAAGTACAGCTCAGAAAACTAGAAGCAATTTCTGTCCCACTCTCCCTTGTTCTACCAGGTCTAGTTGTATGGTCAAAGGCAGACTTGCCAAGATTTTGATATCCATTATCATCTACTTTAATGGAGGTCAAAATGTTTATTAAAATGGGCCAGAATGTAGCTCATGCCTGCCTGGCAAGCACAAGTTTCTGAGTTCAATTCCCAGAACCGGGAAAAAATTATGTTAGAATGCCTTTTCAGTATTTTTAAATACAGATAACAGACTAAAGAATTGGCTCAGGTAATTTCTTGGAACCTAATTATATTGTTTTTCTAAAACAATGAAGAGCACATTTTCTCTTGGATGATGATAAAAACCCTTGCTTCCAAAAGGCCCTCCATCCACATGATAAAACGTCTTCAGAAGCTAGGGGTTGGAGAATTACATATTCTAGAATTTCTTTTACAACATCCTTTGGTGTATATATGGTAAAATTTTTTAATTCTATACATTTCTTACAAGCACCAGGAATTATTTTCCCCTCTCAGGTTCTGCTCTATCTAATCCTGGGTTTCTATTTTCAGCATGCACACATATGCTTTTCATTTCAGCACAGCCCGGCTTCATCAGGCCAGTCGTAGTGCCCGAGAGATTTCCCTTTACAAGAAGAACCTCATTGTGCCATTGAGGAAGTTCTGTCTAAAAATACACCATGCCTTCGTGCTCACCCTGAGGACAGCTGGGAGGCTCCACCGGGCCCACAGCTGCTCCGAGTGCGCGGGACCTGCTGTCCTCCCTTTCCTCCCACCCCTCCCTCTTCCAGGCAGGGTCTCCTCCTGTTATTGGGGACAGCTCCTGAAGGGCCCCCCCATGGGTTTGCTAGAACCAGAGCAGTTCCGTTTCAGGGTGCAGGTCGAGGAGCCTCAGGGCAAGTAGTAGGACCCGTCTCCCAAAGGCCTCTCCGTTCTGGGCCGGATGGGAACACAGTGGCACATGAGCCTGGGTCTCTTTATAAAGGTGCTGAGGGCCCCAGAGTTCCTGAGTGAAGGCCTGTAACTGAAGGGGTCTGTTCTGCGCGTGGCCCTTCCCGGCAAAACCCAAGTCAGGCTGCGTCTGGAAGCCAAGCAGAGCCCTGCCCTAGTCCTCAGTGTGCTTCCTTGGGGGGGACAAGTTCAGGCAGCTTTGCCAAGTTTGCTCTGGCGGAGACCCTCTCAGCCCCTCAAATGAACCACGGGGAGAGAGGGAGAACTTCATTTGGGTTCTTCTGTCTTCAAGCGCTGAACCATCGGCTTTTGCCCGCAGTGACTGCCCCCATTTCTGTGGGGTATGGGGGGAAAGGAAGTGAGGGGGAGAGGCCAGTCATGGGGCAGTGTTCTGAGCAGCTCTGTAAGAGTAAGAAGTACCACCCCAAAGTGGAGCCGCTTTTTAAGTGACAGAAAAGTCTCTGTAAAATGGCCCCTCATTATCAGTGAGCAGCTTGTATACAATGAACCTGCTTGTCAGCTGATATCACTTGAACCAGTTTCTGCTTCAACAACAAAACTTCAATTTAGAAGAGATCTTCAGAGTCCTAGACAACTCTTATTTCCAAAGGCATAAGGATTTCTGTTAAACATAAAAAACATTTCCTTCATTAGAAATGAAGTTTTAAGATGACACTGAATAAAAATGTTTATAGTGTATGTATAGTGTGAATATCTCTCCCAGTGGGGTCCTGATAAGACCGTGTGAAAGGGCCGTGAAAAGTCCAGATCTCGGGAAGGTGGCACCCTGTGAACTTGCACAGAGTGCACAGGGGAAGATAAATAAATTCCCACCAGAGAGGTTGAACGGATGAAGGGAAATTTGTATTTGGTACTTAGACTTATTTCTGGACTTGTTTCTGTGTTTTCATCGTTTAAATATGCAGTATTTACAGAATGTACGAATGAATGTACAGCATACATAAGAAATGTGAGAAAAAGACACAGTTGGAAATGATGAGGTGGTGGGATGGGTTCTCAGTTTGCGAGACTGAAGCTGTAAGGTATTAGCCACTTCCAGCCTCTTTGGAGCAATGTCCCCCCTCCCTGGTCACCAGCCGCTCCTCTCACATGCATCAGGAAGCCTGGCACAGACCTGCTCTGCCAGCCGCAGACCTGCTTTTGCTCAGCCTCCCCACAAGGCTCTTTCCGGTTAAGTGGAAGTGAGATAAAGAACCTATCCCACCCCCATAATCTGAAAGAGCACACGAGGGTGTACGAGAAAGAGCCAAACACAAGTGGTGGGGTGTTCATTCACCTGTTTCTTGGTTTGGGATCTGGCTCCATGTGGGCAGGCACTGTGAGCCTGACGTTCCTTGATGCCTCGTGTACAAGTGGGCAGCGTGGACCACTGGTGATGTCTCCTATTTCCAGTGTGTGTTGAGGGAGCCCGCTGGCTGGCCGATGTTTGATCTTCTCCTTTTGGTCTGTCTTTGTGGTGTGTTTCCAGTACCAGTGACCGAAGGGACAGAAGGAAGTGGCTGCTGCGATGTGGACCCCGAGATGCAGGGTGTGGTACCCGACTTGGCAGTCTTGGATGCAAGGGAGAAGGTATTATTAACCGCTTGTTAGTGAACATTGCTGGTGTCTTTGTACAGTAACAGGGCCCTCAGTCCTGCTTCGTCAGGGACAGTGAATGCTTTTCTGAATTGTTCTCGACTCACTTCAATATTCAGTGTTTAAGCTTTCTGACATTTCTTTAAATGTTTGTGTTCTTTCTGCATGGTGTAGGTATAAACAAGGAAACAATTAGAAGTTATTTAAAAAGGCAGAAAACTCTGACTTGTACATGTTTGTCTGTGCTCTCTGGCTTCTGCGCTTTGCTTTCCACACTGCATGCCTTCACTCTCCCACTGGTCTGCCTAGTAACTCTGTGAGAGGAGCCCTGGGCACCAGAACCTCATAGAGCCACATGGCACTAACATAGCTGAAACTGTTTCGATTTTTAAATACTTTGTTCTTTCTCCTTCCTCACTCTTCAACTCTTTTTCAATCATTTTTTTGTCACTACTCATATTTTTACTACTTTTTATAGATTTATAATTCATGAAACCAATTTTTGCTTTCAGGAATGAGATTGTTCCACTTCTTTTTTATCATACTGTGTGCATAGCTTATACCTCTCTTTAAAAATTAAATGCATACAATTTCCTATGAACCTCCAGTGAAGTCATCAAGTATCATAGAGAAAGAATAAGACTATGATAGCGGCAAGTGTTAAGTCACCTTTCTCAGGGTTATCTGGGGTTTGAGATATCTGTTGCCAAATACTAAAATGTACCAATGTAGATATATGTATATATGTACATATATATACAAATGCACATAGATCTTCTCTTTTAGATCTGACATACTTGGCATATTATATGTTTTGGTAAATCTTACATATAACAGAGAAACCAAATTGAAAGATTAAACAAAATCCATGGAACAGACTGCTGTAATTTGGTGTTCTTTTTCAAACTTGATAGGCTAAAGAAAATGAATGAGGGAATGTAATATTTTACCCTACTTATTTCGATTGTGAGCTTTCTAACTTATCTGTCATATACTCTTCCTGCTTTTCATCTTTTTTTAAGTTCAGACTTCACTTTTAAGTAGAAAGAAAACAAGTAAGTGGTCACTCAGTAGTAGTTCCATCTTGGATGGAAAGTTGTGGTGGACCCCAGTTCAATCACAGGTGGATACGTGAGATGAAATGTCCAGATTCCTCTTTTAATTAACCTGTCTGGAAAAGTTGGCCCTTCATAAGGTATTTTGAGAAACTGAATAAGCTGATATATAAGAAATGATCACTTGAAATAAAAATTTTAAGAAGTGTTCCACAGATATCTGTCATCAGTTTCTTTAATAAGGTAAGACTAAAATAAATTTCTGAAAGAAAGAAGAATTAAGTTTGTAACCCAATCAGATATTCCATGAAAATCACCAGCGGCAGTTACACACTTAAACCACCAGGTGACAGACCAACTCCATTTAAAAAGATTGTATGCACGCCCTGCCTTGTATTAAACTGACTGGTTCCTAGTACAAGTAACTACATGTAGCAGAATCCACTTCATTTCTATGTGTCTAATTTTTATGGGGTATAAAAATTAATACCATATGGTCTTACCACAAATGCAAACATATATGGATGGCCAAGAACAGAATCAGAAGAAAACTGAGCACCCCAAAAACTCACAGGATGGGTTCTTAGTCCTGGTGTCTTCCACAGGTTTGGACACAGATCTGATGTCTTTAAACTTTGTCTCCTTTTCCAGCCTTTGTCTTTTCTCTATTTGGGGGACTTCTTAGACTGACTGCTTTTTACAGCTTTAAGTGAGATGTGTGTGATGACATTCCGTGCAGGCAGCACGGGCTTCACAGTGGTGATTGATACTTACTGACTGGATGGATAGAGTGCTTCCAGGTCCAACTGTTACTCATTAGTGAAGGGTCCATTACAACCCGGGCATCACTTAGTTTTGCAGATATAGCATTGAATTCATAGGTGAAGTCTGTCTGCTCATTAGCTTATCTTGGAGTGAGAGGAGACAGACAGTAAATGACTAAACAAATGTTTGAGTCAGTTCTGAAAACTGGAAACCCTCAGAATCCACATGCTCCCTCACTGCACTGTGAGAGACAAATGCCAAGCGCAGACAGACCTGCTGGCTGGGAGCAGGTGACCCTGCCGCCTGGTTTGTGAGCTTCGCGCTGGTCCGTGACCTCTGCTCACCGCAGGAGTCCAGCATAGTGTCCCTTGTGTGCTGTCTCTGCCTCTGGTTTCTTTTCTTAGCCCCTGGCTAGTTTGTCATCATAGATCCCAAATACTGAGAAAGGGAGCTCGAGGCCTGGCATGATGTTCCCTGGCTTCCAAGTCTGGCCCCCAGGATACAGCACGTCGGCCTGGTCTGGGGCACCACCTGGGCACGTTCATCACCTGTAGGGTGTGCCCCCCTCCTGGTGTGAAGGTGCCCACGTGGCCTCCCTGCACTGCTACCCCAAGTCTGCACGAGAGCAGTGCTTCCGGCCAGGTGGGGTTCTCTTCTGGAAGGAGCCAGTTGCTGTGGATGAGGCATGGAGTGTGGAGGGTGAGGATTACATGGTCAGGGCGCCACAGTGTAGCCAGGTGAAAGCGGAGTGGCTGTTCATCTCATTATGCTTTCCTGTATTGTAGGTGGACTACAGTTTTCCAGCATCTTCCCAGTCAGAGGTGAGCTGTGCCTACTTTCCATAGCTCAATCTTGTCTCAATTTGTGGCTGTGAGGAACTTTTGTAAAGACTTGACCCTGTAATCTTGTTTTTCAGATCATACAAGCTATCCAGAATTTAACTCGTCTGCTATACAGCCTGCAGGTAATGAGACTCCTCTAGTCTCGGGGCCCAGTGTGTGTGTTTCTCCTCATGTGTTCAGTTGGATGGTGTCAAATCAGTGTTTGAGAGGCAGCGAGGCACCGTAGAAGGGTGCAAACCCCCAGTGGAATTCAGCCAGATGAGCTGAACTTTCTTCTCGCAAACCATATTGCAGTTCATATTTTTCCAAAGGAGCGAGGCCTGTATCTGGCCTGACATTCTCGGTGAAACTCTAAGGTAGGTGCAGCTTGGCTTCATGTCTTTTGGTGAAAACAGAAATTCACACCTGCCCTGTTTTCATTTCCATGTGTGGCCTTTGGCTTCAGGAGCAGTTGAGTATTTTGAATATTAAAATAAAATGAACTCTTAAGTTTTCACCAGGAAATGTCAAGTTGTGCTGCACTCTGTTTTCTTATTTATTCTTCAACCAAGTTTTGTACCAAAACTTGACTGGTCTTCTCTTCATCATATGCCTATTCTTGTTTTATGGCCATTGTTCTAGGTATTGAAACTTTGGATTATGATGGAATATATGACAGTATAATTTTTTATTATTTTTCTATGTATGTACATATTCTTTCACAAGAGCTTTTGAATCAGTCAAATTTCTTACCTCTTATCAAATAAAATGAAATAGCAATAAAAATGAAACTTTATTATAATCATGAACTAAATTAGAGACATTTGGCACTTTTGCCATAGACAGGGTATGATCAGCCATTTCATCAATAAGAATACGGATCAGTCATCTATTTTATATTGTCAGAAAGATTTATAGTTGTCTTCATATAGATGAGATACACATTTACACATGTAACTTTCCTAAGGGTTATTGCTCATATAATGAAATGTAATTGTTTTATATACATATTTTTTATAGCTGACCAATTCACTAACCTTTGTTTTTTATTTTCATAGTGTTTTCATTGATTCTTTAGAGTATTCCAGTTAGAAAATAAAAATTAGGAAGTGATGGTATCATGGCTGTTCTTCAATAGTTTTATCAATTTCACTTTCTTGGTTTATTGCTTTAGTAAGAACTTCAGAAAGTGTAACTGACAGTGGTGATGGCAAGTTCCTGTCTGGTTCTCGGTTTCATGGGAATGTCGTACATCAGATCTTCTGGTCTGAGGTAGATGTCCTTAAGATAAAACAAATGTGCTTTCTTTTAAGCGTCAGGGTAGGAGGGATGTGTGTAGCTGGAGGATGATCCATTAACGCACTTGGAGGTTGAAAACATCGAGCATCCTGGCTCTTGTCGCCTGATGAAAATACTCACAAGATCACCTCTCCTCTTCAGCCCTGAGACGGGTCTGTGAGGACTGTGGGTTCACAAGAGTCCAGGGACCTACATGACCTAATTTTTGCAACATACTAGGTAGAAGCCACATGGGAAATATCAAAATCTACAGTGGATTCAGTTCATTAAAGCTTTTGAGCTGGCCTGAGGATTTGGGCTCTGGAAGATATCTGTTCGTGGCAGCCATCTCGTTCTAAGCTGAGTCTTTTACAGATGTTTGAAGTTTTCACGTCAGCATGTCAGAATCAGATGAAAATGGAATTCAATTCCTGTGTTAGGAGAGGGGAATGGGAGGAGAAATATAGATAAGGCAAAAGGGAAAGTCACAGAAACACACTTGCAGAATAAAATGAAGAAAGGGTGAATTGGGAAGTAACTTTAAAAGTGTGACTCTATCCTAAATATAAATTAAACTGTAAGCATGGAAATATATATCCAACATTCAGATTGTACCTCTGTGCCATGGAGTATTCTAGAATGATCTTATTCTAAATGTTAAGTAGGCATGAATTCTTCATGGTCACACTGAATTATTCTAATTATACCTTTTACATGAGACTTATCACTCTCTGTGTAGTTTGGACATGTAAAGTTTGATATTTTTCCCCCTACTTGTTGTCCTTGTGGTTTATTGGAATTAGTAACAGTGTACTGTCTGCTCTCCCAGGTCAGCAGAGCTCTGAGTGGTTCATTATTTATTATATGTTAATTATTTTGTCTTTAGGAAGCATGGTAATTAGTACCTGTTGTTGATGATAATCACTGCCCTCTACAACAACTTCTATAAACCATTAATCAAATATTCAAGTGAGGCTGTATGTTTGAAATTAACTTTCAAATTCAAAAAATATGAATTTTATTTCAAAAGACCCTAGTAACTGCATTTTCAAGCCTTATCCCAAGTCAAGTGGGAATTTAACTTCTTAAAGTATACTAAACTACTGACAACGAAGAATTGATAGTCAAATCTATATCTTTTTGGTCTCTGCTACATGGACAGTACAAAAATTTCTTTCTTTCTTTTTTTTTTTTTTTTTTGCTTTTTGAGACAGGGTCTTGCTTTTGTAGTTCAGGCTGGCCCTGAGCTCACTGTGGTGCCCAGGCAAGCCGCTGTGAACTCAGCAATCCTCCTGCCTCTGCCTCCCGAGTGCTGGGATTACAGACATGAGCCACCACGTCCGGCATTGTGGTATGCGGCGTTGATTGTTGGTGGGCGTGTCTCCACGCCCAGCATTATATGTGGTTACTGGGGATCGAACTCAGGACCTTGAGCTTATGAGGCAGGCATCGGAACCACTGAGCTAACCCTCCGGCCCCAAAAATTTCTTAACAAGGAAAAATGTGAATTTATTGCTAGGAGAGAGTGATTTCTCATTTTGAGTCAAAGGGGACACACATACCCACTATGTGTCCAGTTTCAGTTTCTCCCTTCTATACTACTTTGCACTTTAAGTGGGAACTTTCAAAATTAAAAAGCTTCCAAACATGTTCTAGGAGATTTTTTTTTTTAATGGCATCTTTCCAAATCTTGGCAGTTGTTTCATGTGATGTTGCCAAACTTTTCATAGGCAGATACTGTAACTCAAAATGTTTTTTAATCTGTTTGGTTATGTCCTCTGGGATTTAGAGTATCCATTTTCCCTTAATCATTCCAGCCTCCTGCTAGCAATCTATTAAACAAATGAATCTCAGCTTGGTTTTCCATGCATAGCCTTCCCACTATAAATGCAAAGGCAGCAAAGAGTACAGTTTTGCCACTTATGTATCTCTTAAAAATAGCATTAACCGCTATTCTCCAACATTATGTTATAAAAAGATCATTTACCCAAACTCTCCAAATAGTTGATTTATTTTTATGTCTTCATGAAAGCAACATTTGTAACTGTGGTAATGTCTCTTTTGGGTCTCGAAGGATCTTCTTAGGTTTATACTGATTCTAAAATTCCCATGAATTATTGACTGGGGAGACTGCCGGAAGAGAATGAGATATGGAACAAGTGTAGAGAGTCTTGTGACTCTGTGTTCTGAGTCCTTACTCGGGACACTTCCTCAAATATTAACCAACAGCCAGCAGCCAATAGTCTCATTTCCAAAAGAGATGAGTACAGTCAGTCTTCTATAGACACGATTCATGTATCTTCTGATTCAGCCAAACCTGGATAGTCCAGAAAGTTCCAAAAAGAAAAACTTCACTTGCTGTTTTTCCAAGTACTACACTGAAACTTTATGAATGAAGTGATATATAGGTTCTGTCTCAGGTAGTGTGTAATCTAGAAATGCTTTAGTGTATGAATGGTGTTATACAGGTGATATGATCATAGCCATTTGATAGAAGGAGCTTAGCATCTTTGGATTTTGATATCCATGAGAAACTGGAAGCAACCCCTTTCAGATACCAGGAACAGTGGGATTGATACTGTGCTTTATTTCTTCTCTATATAAATTCTTAAGTCTTACCACTGTGAAATATAGACAAAGCCTTACTTAAAATTCCAAGTCTTGGAAAAAGGGCAAAATGTTAAGAGGAAACAGTTGTATCGTGCAGTTTGTGTTCAGAAGCACTTCCAAGCCAAAGGGCACACAGTGGGATGCCTGTCTTCACTCATTTGTCCTGCTCTGCCCTGCAGGCCGCCCTGACCATCCAGGACAGCCACATCGAGATCCACAAGCTGGTCCTCCAGCAGCAACAGGAGAGCCTGGCCCCTGGCCATACTTTCCTGGGCGGCCCCTTGCAGGACCAGGACAGGTCCCGCAACCTGGAAAAGCACCGTGAAGAGCTGGCTGACATCCACAAGCTCCAGCACCAGCTGCAGCAGGAACAGAGGCGCTGGCTGCGCACCTGCGCCCAGCAGCAGCGGGAGCAGGAGGCCAGGGAGAGCTGGCTGCAGGTCCGGGAGCAGGAGTGCCAGACCCAGGAGGAGCTGCTGCTCAGGAACCGCGGTGAGCTGGACCACCAGCTGCAGGAGTACCAGCAGAACCTGGAGCGGCTGAGAGAGGGCCAGCGCCTGGTGGAGCAGGAGAAGGAGATAATCCGCTCGCAGCAGGGCCTGCTGGGCCCCTGGAGGCACAGCCGGCAGAGGAGCCTCCCCTCAGCCTTCCTACCCTTCCTTTCTGGGAGCAAGGAGGTAGGTTCTTCCCTGTGCTGCTCTGGAGGCTTAGCAAACATCCGAGATAGCTTCTGGTTCTCCTATAGGAGCCCCCAAAGCCATCTCAGTTTGTAAACAGTCAAAGCCAGGAACTCAGAAATAATGCCTGAACATCTTGACCTAAAATATGGAAAAATTTAAGGCCAATGTCCTAATGAGTCACTGAACCCTGAGACACCCATAACCCAAGGAGGGAACACGGACCAAGCTCTTCCAGAGACATCATGCTGGGTGGGTCCTGGGGGCACACTGATTGTAAGCAGGCTGTCTCCTATACTGTAGGGACTTTCTACTATACAGTCTGCTCTTGTGTATAAAAAAAACTGTCATATTGAATCATACATGTACCTTTTAGTAGAAGAACTGTATGTGCTATAAGGACTGAATAGGATAAAACATTTCCAAGAATTCTATGTTCCCTTTACATCCTCTCCAGTCATGCTACCTACTCCATTTATTCCAAGAGTTTGGTTTTTCTGTACCATGTGCATTGTGTGTGTACTTTTTATTGTTAGTGCATAAAGTTGTAAAAATTAATAAGCTTCTAAGAAAGAATTGTATTGCACTGTTTCCTTTTAAGTTCACTAAAGACATTTGTTTATATGGGCATACTTGCAAACTTTTTTATTTAGCAAAAGTAGACATTATACTTTCTCTGATTTAATGCAAAACTCTTTAATGGCAGAGAACACTCCTTTAAAAAAATATACAGCTCAAAAATAAAAAAGATAGGGCCGGAGGGTTAGCTCAGTGGTTCCGGCGCCTGCCTCGTAAGCATAAGGACCTGAGTTCGATCCCCGGTTACCACATATAATGCTGGGCGTGGTGGCTCACGCCTGTAATCCCAGCACTCGGGAGGCAGAGACGGGAGGATTGCTGAGTTCGCGGCGGCTTGCCTGGGCACCATAGTGAGCTCAGGGCCAGCCTGA
>PVIC010000125.1:0-39071 GCA_004025085.1 Thryonomys swinderianus | reverse complement strand
AAAAAAAATAAAAAAGATACAGCTCATAATGACTTGGAGTGTTTGCTCCTAGTTCATTAAAGGACATGGGAAGGAGACGAAATGGTAGTACTTTTCCTAACTTCACTCTTACTGAGATCATCATTGCTAGACTCTGTTAGAAAGAAGTACTTTACAAAACTTGCATAAGTAGCTGGAGAAATTACTGTGCTTTTTCTGTATTTCTTTATACAGGCAGTGGAACTTAATCGATCTGAGAGTTTGTGGCAAGAAAATTCATTCTTCGTCAACGAAACTTTAGTACAAATGTCACTTAATGCTTTCAGTAAACCGAATCTGTCAGGTGCCCACCAGGAGGCCCCTTGCACCACACATATACCTAACTCCGACTTGACGAGGACTAGTGAAAATCACGAAGACCTCAGGACAGGCATTTCTCAGTCTTCAGATGTCAGCCATGAACTGCAGACAGCCGCCGAGCCCTGCTATCAGATACCTCCTTTCCACGACAGCAGCCAGGATCCCTGTAAACATGGTAATTACCACTTCATACTGCACCTGTAGTGTTCCACAAGCCCTTGTCCCTCTGAATGTTTGGCTCCTCTGTAGAGCGAATCCAAGTCTACCGTAGAATGGGAATATATTGGTACTATGGGCTAGAATTTGTGGCATAAATTTGTTTTTCTTTCGTTCGAGTCTGGGAGTTGTGTTCGTTGAAAGGATCTCTGCAAGGGAAGCCGTGGTTATAGGGCTTAGAGTGGTGGTAGCGAACCTATGGTTCATGTGCCCCAGCCAACTGTTTGTTGTCAAGCTCCAAAAGTTTGCCATCACACGCCTGGAGAATTCAACCAACATTTAAGGCCCAAACAGAGTATTGATAATGTCCCCTTAGAAGTGTAGCAACTTGATAATTACCTCCCATGGTAGACTTCACAATACATACTCTTTAACTCTCAGAATAAAAGGTTTGAGCAGGATTTGTGGTAGGACTTTATTACCTATCACAGTGATTTCCTGTCATGTTAGTGAAGTCTTCTATACTGCTATTAAACACCCCAAATGAAACTGTTAACATAATTTGTTACTGTAAAAAAAAAAGGTGTTGTCTCTCCATAAGTATCTCGTAATAACACAATTTGCTAATCCCATTAAAGCATTTGCCAGATAGAAAGGAGGGAAGCTCAGGTTTCCAGCTCCACATGAGTCTATGTGATTTAAATCTATATCTTTTATAAACTGTTTTCTGTGGGACATGAGGTAAGGAATGAGAAGAACTTGAAACCTCTCTATTGAAAAACAGATGGTATGCAATAAAATAAACAAATGGCCAGCCACATGGATGTGAAATAAATCATCAACATCACAATGTTTCAAAAGCATAAAACAAGGAGTAGGATAGAGATCTTCAGAACTGGACACAGATTGGTTTCCGTGCCTAATATGTATTCTTAGCTTGTCAGTGGAGGGATAATTTTTCAAGAACAGAATGTTTTGAAGGCGTCCAGCTTCTTCCAATTAGGGAGTAATAATCCTGACACTGCCCGGAATTTGATTTCTTAGTGAGGAGCAAGATGCTGATTTTAGGCGTGACTCATTCTTTACACCCCTTGGTCACTGCCACATTGTTTTTAGTTCCTATCGGCATAGAGCAGAGAATGAGACTGTTTTTCAAAGAAAAACAAAATATGTAATGAAATAGTTTAAATTTAAAAAGAAGTTGAGCAAAAATACAGAAAAAGTAACCCCCTTAAAATATTACCTTGCAGCTTAATACTGTGGAGACTGTTGCAGAATACTTTTTCTAGTCCCTTGTAGCTTGCTGTGTTGATTCATTATCTTGCTATTTACAGGCTCTGTGTGTTTTTGTCAATGTGGTTTTGCATACTGGCTTCAGTATAATTCAGAAACTCAGTTTGAGTTAAACCACATTCGGCTTTTGTTTAAAAGAAGTATTTCTCTTTTACTTTTTGTGCATCTGCCATCTTTTTTTCTGTTGCCTTATGCTTCAGAGTAGAAAGCTTTTAAAGATTTGGCATCACATTTGTAGGAGATTAAAAAAAAAGTACTAAGGAAATAAACAGTGACTGTATGCATTCTATCCACATGTAAAGAGTCAGAGACAGCCAGGAGAAATGTTGAGAAAATGGACCTGTGCATAAGAAATTGTGTGTCTAATGGAGGCCAAGGCCACTCAGGATGCTGCCAGGAGGGAGGAAATCAATTTGGGGCTAAACCTCTCAGGAACGTCCTGGAGTTTCAAAGTAGGGATTAGATCAGAAATGCTTTGTGTACTGTTAACCACTGGCATTTTGCAACTAGTCAGAAACCCTATTTATGTTCGTTTACTTAAGCATGATAAGCAATTTCTGGAGGAGAGGAAAAGAAAGTCAGAGAATAGGAGGGGAGAAGGAAGTGGATGAAAAAGGGATCAATTTTTTTTAAGAGGGCAGCTGAGCCCAGATAAAGTTGTTCAGCCCATACCAGAGCTTTCACAGCTTTTATAATCAAAAGCAGCACATCTGCAGCCTCTGCAGGATGGGGAGCTGGGCTCCAGGACTGCGCACCACATCGCCCTTGCGGGAGCAGAGAGGGAGCCAGCCATGCGGGCAGAAGCAGCCCCCGGTGTGCTGGGTGTTGAGGGAGCAGCAAGGGTTTGGAGTCTAGGCCGAGGTAGGCTAGTCCTCTCTCTTCCCATTCTGCCACTGAATCTTGGGGCTAGTGGTCTTCAGTGACCACTGCCCTGGACCCCTGTGGGCCACAGTACTCTGGCCTAGAACGTTCGCCTATAATGTTCTGGTCTGGGGTTTTGTTAATGTAGTTAATTATGATTAATTAAACCTGTGTGGTTTCATTCTTAGGCTCTAAGGTCAACTGTTTCTAGCAATGCTTAAAGGAAAGGTTTGCTTTCTTGCCTGGTACCATGTATATGGTCCCAGCTCAGATCAGTGAAGATGTGAATCCAAAACAGTAAGGTTGACAGAGGAAGAAATAATTGTATATAAACAAAATTCATGCATGTGTTTAGAAGTCACCAGATTGGAATTTGATTTGTATTTTTTTTATTCTAACTTCACCAGACAGTAGATATGCTCTTTGTGCCCTGACTTTGATTAGTTTTTGAATGGAGCTACCACTACCCATAACTACATGGCATCAGATTTCAGTCAGTGAGCAAAGGTTTCACATGGAGAAACTGCTATAATGTGACAACTCACTGTCCTACTTGTTATCTCCATCTGAGAAGGATGATTGGAATATGGAAGAATTAAGAAATTTGTCCAAGTCACACACCTAGTGAGAGGAAGAGCCAGGAATAGAACTCAAGAACACTGGCTCTAGAGCTCATGGGCTCAATCTGTACATTATAAGTTATTTCTAGAGAGCTGGGTTGAGTTATACTTTTAAATAAATTGGAGGAGATACAGAATAAATCCTTTTGTAATGTCTGGCAGGATGTTCATGTTCAAGGGCCAGGTTTTTGTTTTGGTCCCCCCAGCCTTCCTTTTAATATTACCATTTGGAAACTATTTCTAAATGTTTTGGATGGCCATAGCCAACTCCTGCATGGGGCCTGAACATCTTCAGATATCCTAAGTACCCTTTGGTTTCACATTCTCCACAAGGCTCTTTTTCCTAAGGGTATTTTGTTTCTCTAAAGTCTAATAGTAACCCAATGTTATTTGTAAATATTTTAAGCTAGCACTTTAAAGAAGTTTACTCTGTAGCACTGGAAGTTATTTCCAAAATTTTTGGGCGCTTGAATATCAAATGCAAATTGGAATTTGTTTTATTTATAGTGGAAGAGATAGTTGGTTTAAGGACTCATTCTGCTGTCCTCTAATGGACACCAGCCAAGTCCACCAAACATTTGAACTTCTTTAACTAATGAAGGCTCTGTGGGACAATTGATAGGTGATTGGCCAGTGAGAAGCTCAACTGAATGGCTCTTAAAGGGGTGAGGGAGAGAAAGCTAAAAATCATTTCATTTCTGTGGCATTTTTCTCCCCAGCTTTTAAGAACTATAAATTGAATGCATCTATTCATTTTTATTTGCCTTTTTATTGAAGAAAGCATTTTTACGCTACAAAAATCTGAAATCATCTTAGTCTTCCCTGTCATAATTTTAAATGTATTTTAATACTGTAGTTGCAGATTGCCTACAAAGTTTTCTTCAGTGAAGTTAAAGGATTATGATTTTGCTATGTATAGGATAAAATTTAAATTGAGCCGCATCTTATATCATAGTCATGGAGATATTGAAGGAAAGAGAATAATTTTATTAACTTTAGGTTCCAAAGGAGTGTTTTCTTTTTACTACACAGTAGAATTTGGTGCCTAGCAAAATATTTTCACAATTCAAAACATTGTATTCAAAGTAACTCATCTTGGTGGGTTTTCTTTTTTCTTTCTTTTTTTAAAAGTTAGTTTTTATCTTTATTGGTACATTGTATATGTACATCATGATCACACTCAATATTGGGAATTTGTACCAGTATATGACACAATTTAATTCTCATTTTTTCCTGTTCCTCTAACACCCAATGACAAGACTTTTTTTACATGAAAAATTTCCAAATTAAAAGCTATGCTCTAATTAGTATTTGCATAACAGTCTTTAAGAAGTCAGAATATGGTAGATCCCACTGCTTTTAAAAAATATTTCCTAAGTTAGAAATTGGCACCTTATTTATGTATTTTGTGTGGAAAGAAGGTTTGCCAAGTAGCTTTAGGCAGTTTCTCATAAACTGCCATTAGATTCCATCAGTGTCAGCAACAAAGGTGTATTTGAAGAGGGGGATGTGAAAGTCCGATGGGGATCCACAGCAGAGCCCCTCAGGCCAGCAGTGGTTGACACAATGGAAATGCATCCCTGGTAGTTAATGAGGCTGGAAGTCCACGATGAAGGTGTTGATGTGGTTAATTTCTCAGTGTACCTTGCTCCTTGGCTTGTGGTGTCCTTTGCTTTCATGAGCTTCCCTGTGTGGCTTTTGTCCTAAGCAGTTCTTACGAGGAAACCAGTCACAGCATCAGGGTCTTTGCTGATGACCTCATTTAACTTCCCTCTTTCAAGGGTCCAGCACCGGACACCTTCTGAGGCATTGGGGGTGAAGACTTCAATATGTGAGCTTTCAGGGGACAGGTCTTTCCTTCTCTTCAGAGGGAATAAAATGATTATTTTTTTCCATGGTAGTTTTAGGTGTTATGACACATTGACAGTTTTTAATATACAAAGGTTGGAGTATAATTTACCTATATTTGTTTTTGCTTTGGTGAGGGAAGTTATTTGAACATTGTTTTTGGACAAGATCAGGTGTGTTCATAGACTGAACATTATTTTTTAAAAAATTGAATAGCAGAAAAATTGTGATATGTATATCTTTAGAGTTACAGATCCAGTTGTCCATGTTATTAAGTTTATATCAGTACATAAAAGTTAGAACAGAAAATAATCAATTTTTGTAGGCTCATTTCCAACTTACATGACCTAAATAAGAAACTTAAACTGTCTGTAGGCCTTGGAAATTGTGTGCTGTTTCTATAATTAAGATGGATATTAGATACCTAAGTTTCTGGACTGATTAAATGAAACCCACACTGAAAGGATGAGAACATTCATCACAGCATCAAATTATTATCTAGTTATATCTATAGGAGTTTGAAGAAATTAGAGTTGAAAAACCACTGAACAGTTCTGTTTCTTTCTTTAGAATACTATCACTGTGAATGTCTTAAAGGAAATCTAATATTCCTTTGTCTGGAAAATCTGTATCATGACAAAAGTATAAAGAATTAAGTTCAAAGCTTCACTTTTAATCTTCCTTATTGACAAAGGTAGTTGTTTGACTTTAGCCTTTTGCAGAATTTGTACTAGGAAAAGGCAACATGACATTTGCTCATGGAGCGTGGTGAGCCACATGTGCTTGCTGCCAACTTCCTGATTGCATATTCTCTGGGGGCAGGACGACTGTGTGAGCCAACTGGGCCAGGGCCATCCGTCTCAGAGCATAGAGCCCAGTACACAGCAGGAGAGCGAGCCTGGCAGGTGGGTGGATTCAGAGGCAATGAGCCAGCCATGTGGCTGCCTGTTCATCCTGCCCTGGGTTCCAGTTTGCTTTGGACCAGCTGCTGAAGTGGAGATCCACTTGGTACGAATGGTTCCAGAGGCCAGGCCTGGACTTGGGTCACCCTTAGCTTAAAAAGTAAAAACAGTATGGGGACATGGACACGCACACACACACACACATGGACTCTAAGACATGTCTGACCTCCCTGCTGATGTGGCTTTATTCTCAGTGTGACTAACAGCTGAGTTTGGATGAAAAGGTGTTTTTGTTTGGGGTTTTTTTTGCCATCATTTATGTACAAAACACCCCTGAAGGATGAACCATGCTCCCAGCAATCACAGTGACTTGTGGGCAGTGACCCAGGACCAGCATAAGAAGTGACATCCTCCTCATGCATCAGAATTTGGGAACTGTCTCCTGTCTTTCCCATCCCATCCAACTATGAAGATTCCATTTTTAGAACTTTCTTAAAATGTGGAGTATTCAGTTTGAGGACTGTTTTGTGTTTGCCAACGACTATGGCCCTCTACTTCAGAAGCTGATAAACTCTTTCTTAAAGGGTTACACAGGAGATACTTTAGTTTTTGAACCATCAGATCTTTGTTGCAACTGGTCAACAATGTCATTCAGCTATTGTAGCTTAAATGCAGCCATTGACAATACATAATGAATGTGCTTAGCTATGTTTCAATAAAACTTTATTTATCAAAACAAGTGACTAGATTGCCTACCCTAGATATTAGTTTCCATACTTTTCTTTTTTCTTTCTTAAATTGAATGATGAAGTTACACTCCTCTTGGTTTGGAAAGTTATCCAAGTTAGTTTACCTTGCAGTGAATTAATAATTAAATATTATATGGCATATCACACTATTCATTTTCTTTACAACAGTCTTGTAAGTGAATAGTTACTGTATCTTTTCTCACATAAGGCGGCTTCCTTTCTTTCACTTTGTGTTCAGTGAAAACATGAATTCAGAAAGATGTAGATAAATGTAACTGAGTTAAGGCCAGTGAAAGATGTGAGGCCTTAGGAAGGCCTTCCTCCCAAATTCCACTTCCCAGTGCCGTGATGGTGGTGCTGGGGAGGGCCACTTTCATTAAGCTAATGGAAGCAACATACGTGGATGCAATGTTTTTTGCTACAACCATGGTTACCACAGCTGGCTACGTGTCAGGGTGTTGTACAGTGTGCAACAAAAGGCCAGAGTCCTCTGTTCAGAGATTTGATCCAAATCAGGTTAGGCGAGAGCCTGTACGCATATGCACTTTGCATTCTCCTTGGATGATTCTGAAGCAGCCAGCTTGGCGTAAGGCTCTGTGCTGCTGATCTGGACCTGGCAAGGCTTGAGTTCACACCTTGGTCCTCAGTGCTCTGGAGTCCCCAAGTCTCAGTTTTCCCATCTGTACCAAAACGAAGTATTGAAGAGGACTAAGAGTAGTGTGTGGGCACCCAGTGGACATCAGCTTCCTTTCTACATTCTGGAAGTAACTCATCCTAAAAGTGTTTTCTAAAACTCATTAAGAAGCTGGTAGCTTAACATGTGGTTTTTAACAAAAGAAGCTATAAATTGGTGAAATCCTAACTCAGAATAAAAATATATTACAGTACCATAAAAGGGGTGACTATCTTCCAGTACTAGCCTCAGAGGAAGCAATCGTCATTCCACCAGATTCTGCCTGGGGAAAAAACCTTCAAATCATGGCATTTTGCTTCCTTTTATTCCCTTTGTGGTAGAACAAGTCAACCCTGTTTTTAGGGTCCAACATAAGTACCCCAGTGTAGGTTATCCTGACCAAGCTAAACATTACAATTTGGGACGGAGGACCTCTACTTCTGTATACTTGATATTAGCCTAAAGGCCACAGCATGACAAGGGCTTCTGTATCTGTAGACCATCCAGTTTAGCTGGTTGCATCATATAAATGTATGGCAGAGAAATTTCTAATCATACTTGGTTCGCTGAGTGGGCTCTTCAGTAGAAAGAAAATGTCAAAATCTCCAACAGCAGTATTCTGGTGTAAACAATTTCTCGCTTTAAATTTAAAAATTCCATTCTGGTTTATGTCCTTAATCTCCTTAAATTTGGTTATCTGTAACAATTTGTTCTTGCTGGTTCTGGATAAACTGATAAAAATAAGCTTTAGAATCACTAGGAAGAAACTTTTATTAGTAGCATGTATAATTTATGTAGTGTCTGTCTGCCTTGCAAGCTGGTAAGCTTTGCAGGGCTGGAGTATCACATGGTCTTCTTTGCTAATCCTTCTATCACAAGCACCAAGTACAGTACTTTGCAGAGAGCAGGCATCTGATAAGTGTTTATGAAATGACTAAAAGAATCAAGGTCCAGACTCTTTGGCAGAAATGAAAGCAACTGCGAGCCATTCATTGAAAGAGTTTGAGAAAAGGTATCAGGGCTGATGGGTAGGACTGTGGTTAATATGTTTCTTGGGCTAATTGGACCTCGAGTTTCAGAACTTTTTTTTTTTTTTTTTTTTTTTTTGAGACAGGGTCTCGCTTTGTAGTTCAGGCTGGTCCTGAGCTCACTATGTAGCCCAGGCAAGCCTGGAACTCAACAATCCTCCTGCCTCTGCCTCCTGAGTGCTGGGGTTACAGGCGTGAACCACCACGCCTGGTACTGTGGTATGTGGTATTGATGACTGGTGGGCGTGAGTCACTACGCACAGCATTGTATGTGGTTACTGGGATCAAACTCAGGACCTTGAGCTTGCAAGGCAGGTGCTGGAACCACTGAGCTAAATCTCTGGCCCTCAGAACTTTTTGTAAGATAGATTTATGTCATCCTAGGACATTCTTAAAATGTGTAGTTAACTGTAAGATTGTTTCCCTTCCATATCTTACTGTATTCTTTTTAAAAGTATGGACATTTCTTCTTCACTAATATTGAAATAAATCTGTTTATCTACACACAGGACTATGTATCAGTTTAGTGTAACAATTCCTTATGCAACTCTAGAGAGCATCTCTTTATATGTTATTTTTCCATTTAGAACATTGTACATATAGCTACCATATGGTCATGTGTAGCAAATGAAAACAAGTTAAAATGTGTTTTCCATAAAATGCTTTATGTTAGTCTAAACTTGTAGAAATGAATCTATTACTGTCATTTTGGGGAGAAGACACATACATGATTTGCCATGTAATTGTTATATCAATAACAATTAGTCAGCTTTTATCTGTTCACTGGCATATTTTTTTAAACATAAACTATCTTGAACACCAGTAAATTAAGCATGGGTGGCTTGCTCGACATCAGTGAAACACTTTTCTTAAATCCATTTTCTTCTGCTAAATCCTATTTAACAGTTCAGTGTATCTCCGTAGGCAAAACAATTAGTATTTGTTTAGTTAAGTACTCCTACAATGTGAACCAATTTCCTTGGCATGACCTTTTACTAGTCGGCCATGAAATATTGCCTGATATATGACATATTTATTAGAGCAATTTAAAAATTAAATATGGTGGTATCTTCAGAAATATATGGTTTTCTTTAACCCTAGACTAACAGACTGAAACACACTTATGTTTTTAGTCCATCGCTTCTCAGACAAAGCTAGCTAAGTTAGAATTGTTCTGATCAGACCTTGGTCCATACAGTAAATATGCCTCAATTTTGATCTGTGGTGATGTTAATTTGCAATGACAAATCACCATAGAATTTCATAAATAAAGAGCTAGGGTACCCATTCCATTTGGGGGTAAGATGTTATTTCAACTTAATTTGAAATATTACTGTTTGATTTGAAGATTTACCAAAGGCAATATGTAGACTTTCAAAGGTTCATGTTATGTTGAATAGGACGCTCTGAGTCTTTTGCTGAATAATTTCACAGTCAAGCTATTTAAAACCTAATTATTTTCATAGTACTCTTTTCCCCTGGTTCTCTTTATTCACAATTTATTATACTACAGCCTTTTCTTCCTAGAATATAACATGTTTAATGTTTGTATTAAATATAGACTGTGTGGGTCATCCATTGGAAGGCAGGGCATGATGCTTCTCTGGTGAATTGAGATTTTTTTTTTAAAGTAATGGTGTTATAAAGCCTTGGAAGAAACAAGAAACATTTCCAAGCAAAGTGCCAGCAAATTTTTCATTTTATTTAATGACCTGTTTCTTAGCAGTGACTTGGGCACACTGTGTGGTGATCTTCAATTGACTAACCACACGGGGTAGTGTAAAGCTGAAGTCAGGGCTTTGCCCTCTGAGAGTCTCCTAAGTCCACCAGAAACAGAGGCCAGATTGTGTTCTTGGAGAGGTCTTCTCATGAAACCCCAGGTGAGGGTGTGGTTTTGTGTTCTGTTTTCTAATGTGTCCTCAGAAGCCTCAGTACTGTCTCGTGAATTATGAGATTCAAAGTTTTCTTTGAATCCTTTCTGGGGCAGTCAGTGTAGGAATCTATGAGCCTTAGCCGCATCCAGTTTAGATGCTGATCACTCAGTCTGGGATTCTTGATTCTTTTGGTTTCCTGAAGGAAAACTATAGTGTGCATTTCCCCCTCCCCCAGTTCAGCACGGTCATGCTCAAGGGCCCGAATTTTGTAGAGTCTCTGCAGGAATGATTCAGAACCAGGCGCATTTCCATCCTGGGAATATACTGACATTTGTTAGACGCAGATGGCACAAGATGGGATGGTGTGATATTAGGAGTCAGGGAGACTGCATATTTGGCTTTGCCTAGAGCTGGAATCCTTGTGTTCAGGGCCTCGATCTCATATTCTTGTCATTTCAGATGTTTTTGCAGTTAACTGTTTGGCTAGGATAGATTTTTTTTTTTTTTTAGTAGTTTGAGCATAGTGAACATGGGGCTATTTGATATTCTTAAAACTAAATAAGCCTACATCTTCAGATATATGTATATTTGGGTGTTGTCTTTATTCATTTTCTTTTGGTTCTGTTTTTGGAATGTTCTTATAATGTAAATATGGAAGCTTAGTATATATTCCATCTGATTAAAATTGAACCCTGTTTTAAAAAACTAAAGGTTCTCGAAGTTGTATTACTTCCAGTGAGTAGGTTAAACTTCTGGCTCTTGATGAATTCATTCCTACTGAAAAGTTGTGCTATTTTTAATTTCTTGTTAATTTGTCCAGATTGGCATGATAGACAGAAATGGAGCTCATCATCTTATATTTTTAGATACTGATGCTTCTGTTCAGTTGAGCCCTAAAATATACCCACAAAGCTTTGCATATGCAAACTACTTTTTCATCAGCTTACAGATTAAAAGGAAGAGGAAAAAAAAAGTATAATGACCATCTTGGCCAAAATGTGATGGTCTGTTAGCCACCATGTAGAAATGAGGCCATGCTTTGCATTCAGGCTTCAGTATAGGAAAGGACAGTTGTGCATTAAGGTCCCTCTTGGGACTGTGTCCTGGAACAATACCCTCCTTGAAAGAAGAATGAGCTCCTACTGCAGAGTGCTCAACTACCTACACAATTTGGCTTAACATTTTTTAAAAGTTGTTTTATGATAAAACCAGAAGTCTAAGATGAAGCACTGTGAAACATTAGATGGTAAATTGCATCTTTTTAGGCTCCCTGTACTTTGGGGCTGCCCATGAATTGTGAACATAGCAGGAGAAAAGCTGAAATCTCAACTGTGTTGATTGGGAACAAACAAAATGCTGGGGGAAAAAAATGACATTAAAAGTTTCCTACTGGTAAAAGTTATCATTGGTCCTGGTAAAAATATACAAGGACTTTTTTTTCAAATGTTGCTGCCAGCAAATATATATATTTAAATTTGAATCTTTATTGGTACATTATATATACACATCATGATCACACATATTTAGACTTTGTACTAGTATATGACACATTTAATTCTCATTTTTCCCATTCCCCCACTTACTCTACAACCCCCACCCCTATATACATAAACTTTGTTCCCTTTTTTTTATTACCATCATATTTTTTCTCCCCTTTGTTACTTACCCCTGTACCCCATTTCCCTCTAAATATGTTCTATTTCACAATATCTACCATATATTTTAGAGCTCATTTCCATGTTCAGTTTTTCATACCAGAGAAAAGATATATTTACAGATCGGTGACCTATTTATTTCACTTATGAGTATGTTCTGAAGGTACATCCATTTGAATATAAATGACTCAAACTTATCATTCTTTATAGCAGAGTAACACTCCATTTTATAGGAAAACCCTACATCTTCTTTATTCAGTCTAGAGTTGATGGGTATTTGGGTTGTTTCCAAGATTTAGCTATCACAAACTGAGCTGCTTATGAACATGGGTGCATGTATGTTGCTGTGATATGAATCTTTTTATTCTTTTATGTACATACCAAGCAGGGGAACAGCAGGGTAAAATGGGATCTCTAATACAAATTTTTTGAAGAATCTTCATGCTTATCTCCATACTGATTATACCAACTTACATTCCCACCAGCAGTGGAGAAATGTTCCTTTCTCCCCACAGCCTCGCCAGGATTTGTTGCTGGTGAATTTCACAATAGCAGCCATTCTTTGTGGAGTTAGATGGAATCTTAGTGTTGTTTTCATCTGCCTCTCTCGAATGATGTGATGTTGAACATTTCATCATATGTTTCTTAGCTGCTTTTACTTCTTCCTCTGAAAAGTGTTGGTTCATTTCAGATGCCCATTTTTGAGTGGAGTCTTTTAAATTGCGGGGGGCTGATTTTTTAAGCTCTTTGTATATTCTAGATAGTAGCCCTTTTTCTGAGAAACTGCTGATAAAAAATTTTTCCCAATTTGTTGGTTGTCTTTTCACTCTGCCAGTTGTTTCCTTTGCTGTGCAGAAGTTTTTAATAGGATGAGATCCCATTTGTTGATCTCTTCTGCTAGTTCTTGTGCTATAGAGATTTTGTTCATAGAGTCTTTCCCTAATCAGTAACAGATGTAGATGTGTCAATTTGTAGATATGGCTGATCTATTTGTCAGATTCAATTTCTTGCTTACCTCCTAGTATTCCTAGAATCCTCCTTTCTTCCCCTGGTGCCTAACATATTAGGACAGGGATACAATGGAATTCTTTTTATGAGTCAAAGTGGGCTTGTGGTTAAGACATTTCTTTTTTCAAACTTATAAAACTTCTGGTGATTATTACTTTCAGATTTTTTCACTAACTTTGAGGATATATGGTTCAGGAAAATCCCAGAAAATGTGTTTCACAAAGCATTTGATTAAATGACTGAGTCAGCGCTGACCCAGATAAAAGACACAAGGGTTGACAATTGTTCAGGTTTCTGCTTATTTTTGTTTAGAATGACTGAGGTCCAAATCAGATCAGATGTGTCCTTGTGAAGTAAGCAGGTGATGTAATTTTTCCTGCCATTCAAGGATGAGAAAATAATTTAACCCCAAATGCTACAATAAAGTTTTGGTAAAAAATTGACTCTAATCATGGCCTTCCAGTGTAGTACATTTTATATGCATCTACCATTCATTCAATTTTACATGAGGGATTTGAGTGAGCTAACAGATAAAGGGACAAAAAGATGAATGTGCAGAGGAATCACTCAATTAATAATGGACAATGGAGATGACAGACTGGATCAGTGATTGGACAGCAGCTTGGGAATTACACCAGGGTTCAGATTCCAGCTCTGTCCCTTATTATCTGTGAAATTTTAAGCAGGTGGTTCAGCTTGGTATATATCAGTCATCTATAAAATTAGACTTCTTATAGTATCTATTTTTTTGTGAGGTGTGAGATTGCATAATACAGTACATATACATTTCTTAAATTCTGTGAGCAATTAAAAGCATGCTTATTGTTATCACTGATATTATACTCATTGTGAGGGAGGAGTAAATTATTAGGAAGCACATTCAGTCACTTGAGCCACTGGACAGCTTCCAGATGCTTTGGTGACCAGAAAGACTTGTTATGCCTCATTTGGATGTAAGTCATCACATCTCAAAAAATGCCTCACAATTTGACTCACTGCTATTAGATTTTAAGTGATTTGAAAAGTTCCCATGAGCAGCTAATATTGGGAAATGCTGGTGTAGAGACTCTGTGACTTTTTCTACCCTTTTATTGTGCTGATGTGCTCTATAAATCTCACAAAGTGGCACTTCTCCAACATATTCAATTGCAGCATCTTTAAGCCTAGCATCTTATAGAGCCACTATTTTTGGAAACACTCTTTGTAAACTATTGATGTCAGTGGGTGTTGAAATCAATGCATTGCATGTGGCCCACCCTTCAAATACATTTTTCTCCCTTGGGAAGTGTTGAAATTCAAGTGACACATCTCAGTACAATTTACCACATGGGTTGCATTTTGAAACCCAAATCCAATGCAATGAATTTCAGATACAGCTTTGTTTATCCCACAGGCCAGCACAAGGGCCTGTGGACAGGATTGGTGTCCAGTGTTCTTAGGGCTTTTCTGGATCAGTTTCCCACACTTAGTCATACTGTCTATGTTCTGGAATTGGTCACCCCTGACGAAGCACAGGAGGACACGTGCTTGGGCCTGGAGGCCAGATCTGGCTTCCAGTCGCTCAGCCTCTTCCCACACACTCCCTAAACTTCTTGCCTTCTCCCAGATGTGTGGAAGGCCAGACCACTGCACTTGTTCATGTGTTCCGCCTGCTGGGAAAGTCCAGGCCTCCATCCTTGCTCCCTACTTGATCACTTCTTACTTGTCTTTCAGGACTAGTTCTGTGCCATTTTTCCCAGAATCTCTTAGACTCACTTTGCTGGCCCCATTAGCCCAGTAGATACTTTTCTGACTTCCACAATATTTTCACCTCGTACTCCCTCTACACTTAACAGTGCTTTGTGTGGCTTGTGTTATGTACAGAGGTATGGTTCACATAGAGTGAAAAGCAGCTGTTGAGTGGGTTGTCCAGTCAGTTTGATAGAAAGAATATCAATTCACAGAGCATTTTCATTACCCCAGAAAACCCCCCTTGTGTGTCTTTCCAATCAACCCTCAGCCCAGCAGTGGCCAATTCCATGTTTGGCCAATGTTTTTATTCCAGAATAACATAGAACTGATTCCCCATGTGCTTTTGTATACAGCTTTTTTTAAATTGAGCGTGTTATGGGTTTTTAATTAATTAATTTTTTAAAAATTGACTTTATTGGTACATTTTATATACACATTTTGATCACAGTCACCATTGGGAATTTGTACCAGAACATGACATGACTTAATTCTCATTTTTTCCCATTCTCTTGTCTCCCCCCACCCCAGTCTCCCTCCCCCTATGTACATAAGCTTTGTTTCCTTTTTTTAATCATCAAATTTTTTTCTTTCCCTTCTTTACTTACCTTGTTTGATATGCATTTGTGTTACTTCATGGATCTGTGGCTGATTCCTTTATATTACCAGACAATTTCTTGCAGTTCATTCACCCCTTCTGTTGGTAGACAGCATCTTGCTCCTCAATGTTGGTTATTATGAATACTGCTGCAATGAACATTCTTATACAAGGAGTTTTGTGAATAAAGTTTTAACTTCTCCTGGGTAAACATCTAGGACTAAAACTACTACTAGGGTAGGTAACTGCATATCAGCTTTCCCATCGCTGATACAAAATGCCCAACACCCATAACATAAAAGACACTTTTACTATGGCTCACTGTTTCAATGGGTTCAGTCCACAGTGTTCATTCAGAAATGCCCTGTGACCAGAAAAATGCCATGTTTATCAAAAGGGTGAGATTTTTATCGGCTAAAGGTGAGTTCATTATAGGCAGGCAAAGAGCAGAGTGAACATAGCTCCTCCCCACCCTGCCTGGGAGCCAGCCTCTCTTGTTAAGGGTGGCAGTGTGTATAGGAAACTCAAGGACACAAGTGGTCATGGGGCTGTGCAAGGGTCCTGATCACCAGGAGCCTTCTAAAGTTAAGACTTACAAATATACCCATTCAAGACTCTCCCCAACCTGTTTCCAAACTACCCCATCCTTGATTCACCCACGTACACCCACATTTCAGTCAAACACGATAACCCTCTTGTCTTGACACCATCTGGCAATGTTTACTCTTTGCAGTGTTGGTGTACTCCGCCTGGAAGACCTCCCACCCAAGGCCTTCTCTTTCTGTTGACGTCCCAGTGAGCTTTCAAGCTTGGTTCAAATGGTTTCGCTGCACCTGGAAGCTGCCCTCATGCGGAGGGTCTGTCATTCCTGTCTGTCAATAGTGTCCACTTGTGACATAGCCAGATAGCTTACTTATTGAGCTCACCCAGGCCTACATCTTCCTACTCTGTGAGGTAACAAAAGTTACTTCAGGGCCATGTGCCTAATGGGCCTCAGCAGTCTAGTAGCATATGGGGCTGCTGGTTTTTCAGGGAGTAGCTGAAGCTCCTCTTCATGGTCCTTATTCATCATCTTTCACTAGAGAAAAGTTAAGTTATACGATAAAGTTCTTGTTCTTTCATGGGCAGAGTTGTTTATAGAAGACCAAAGTCTATCTTAGAAAAGTACAAATTTAGGAATTTGTGTCACCAGTCAGATAATTGGAGGGAAATGAGCCAGCTCCTCTTAGTCAGTAGGATTGGTCAGAGATCTCACATCGGGAAACATAGTTATAAACAGTGAGTGAACCTCCAGATGACATCCATGTTCACAAGACCATTAAAGTCACTTCTTTAGGGTGAGACAACTCCAAGGAGTAGAACAGTTTTTCTGCAGTGTACGTGTTCTCTGTGAATTGCTGTTTTAGAAACCTAAAATCCTAATTTTGCCTCTTTTTTTTTCTATAAGCTGTCTAGTTTTCTAACTATGCAATTCTACAAATGTTTAATTTCCAGAAATGTCATATAGTGGTCTGTACTCAAGATAAATTTAAAAGGAATATCTGAGGCTGTGAAATCTTCATGAGCAAACTCTATTTTCTATATATATATATTACACTGTATTTTTAAAATTATAATCACTTTCGAGTGACAAACTCAAGGCTGTAGTTGGAAAAGATATTTCAGGGTTTGGATTCTTAGCCAATGTTATTTCAAACAGATGAGAATTACAAAATTAATGTTCCTCATCTTAAAAAAGAAAAAAATTATGTTGCTCTGAAATATCAATCTCTCAAAACAGAAGTCTCTAAGTTCTTTAACATCTCACAATTTTGTGCTTGATAAAGAAGGAAAAAGCACCTCATTTGTAGACCTTTTAAAATAAAGAGTTGGATGCCATTTTTTTAAGTCTGATAATAACATAATTATAAAGAAGCAGGTAGAACTAATGAGCTTGGGTGTGTTTGATTTAATTGCTTGCCTTCTTCTGGTTTAAAGAAAAATATTGCATCTTGTATGCTTAAGAATTTCAACAGCTGTTTTACCCTCCACTGAACCAGTGAGTAAATGCAGCACTGAAATTCCTAGGTTGATTTCCTGCCTTACTAATCTGGCAGAGAAAGGAACTTAATTTTTCCTTTCTGAGCAAAATGAGGGGCACCACTGCTTTGGCATGGATGGGGTCATGCTGCCAGCATTTTTCAGAAAGAACGCTCTTTAGCTGTTGTGCTTAGGAGTCTGTAGACTCTGCACCCTAACAGGGATTTAGTGTCCTCAGAGTTCTACCGGGCCTTTGTAGCTATAATGTCACTGAACTCAGCACACTCTTTTCTTTCTAATTTGTATAAGTTTGCAGTACATAATGTTTACACTCCTTGTGTGGAGTGGATACATGTATATAACATAACTATTTTTCTTAAATTTCCTTCTCCTTCCCTCTCTCCCTCTCCCTCCAGATTTAGATTTACTTCCTATTTGAGAAAGACCTCTCTCCCTGCTTCCTATTATCTGTCTTTTATTTTGCTTTTTATTTATAATTTATATTTCTCATATAAGAGAAACTATGTGATATTTAAGCTTGGTGTAGCATCCACTTTTGTATGCATGACTCAACTTTATTTTTCTTTATGGGAGAGTAGTATCCCATTGTGTATAAATAAATATCACAGTTTTTAAAATCAATTCACCTGTTGATGGACATTTAGGCCATTTCCAAGACTGCTATTATGAACTGTGTTGCTCCAAAACATGAGTGTACATAAATTACTGTAATATATTGTCTTTAACTCTTTGGGGAGGATTCCTAGAAACTGAATAGCTGGGTTGAATGGAATTTCTAGTTTTAGCTTTTCTGAGGACTTTCCACATTGATTTCCATAGTGATTGTGCCAGTTTACATTCCCACCAAGGCAGAAGGGTTTCTTCCACTGTCTCTCATCTCCAATTCCACCACTTTGCTAGTGTTTGTTATTTGATCATTCTTTCTGGGCTAGAAGTATTGTTTTAGTTTGTATTTATCTAATGGCCAGTGATGTGAAGCATTTCTTCATGTATTTATTGGCCATTTATACTTCTGTTCATTTCACTTGCCCATATTTTGACTAGTCTTTTGAGTGCATCTAATTTCTAAATATTTTATATATATTCTATATACTAGTCCTCTGAGGAAAAGCTAGAAAACCTTTTTTTTTTTTCTTTCAATTCTATGGTTACTTTTCACTGGGTTGGTTGGTTGTTAATCTGGTGTGAATCCTATTTGTTGATTCATGGTACAATTTCCTGTCCAACTGGGGTCCTGTTCAGAAAAATCCCATCTATGCCTAGGATTGAAGAGTTTAAGTACTTTATCTTCCAGCAGATTGTTTCTGCTTTAACATTTAGTTCTTTGATTCATTTGAACTTTAATTTAGTACCTGGTGAGAGACAGGGGCCTACATTCAATCTTCTGCTTGTAGATAGCCAGGCTTCCCAACACCAATTCTTTTTTTTAATTGAATTCTTTATTGGTACAATTTATATACATCTCACAATCACATATAACATTGGGGAATCTGTACCAATATATGACACAAGTTAATTCTCATTTTTACCCATATCCCTACCCACCCACACCTCCCCACCCCCTATATACATGCTCTTTTATTTTCTTTCCGAATCATATTTATTCCTTTCCCTCATTACATCCCCCACCAAGTTTCCTATGGAAATTTCCCATTCTACAAAAACTGTCTTTCTTTCTAGAGCTCATTTGTATCTACAGGTGCTCTTATCAAAGAGAGGATCTGGTATTTGCCTATCTGTGATCTATTTATTTCACTTATTAATATATCCTCCAGGTGTCTTCATTTGCACATAAATGAATTGATCTTGTCATTCTTTATGGCAGAATAATACTCCATTTTATTAAAAAACCACATCTTCTTTATCCAGTCTCCAGTTGATGGGCATTTGGGTTGTTTCCAAGATTGAGCTATCACGAACTGAGCTGCTATGAACAAGGGTGTATATCTGTCTTTCCGATGTGATTTTTAAAATTCTTTTGGGTATATTCCTAGTAGGGGAATAGCAGGGTCAAATGGGACCCCTAGTCCTAGTTTTCTGAGAAATCTCCACACAGATCTCCACAGTGGTTGCACAAGTCTGCAATCCCACCAACAGTGGAGAAGGGTTCCTTTCTCCCCACAGCCACACCAGCATTTATTGTTGCTTGATTTTGTAATCGTGGCCATTCTTTGTGGAGTGAGATGAAATCTCTGTGTTGTTTTCATTTGCATCTCTCGAATGACCAGTGACATTGAACATTTCTTCATATGCTTCTTGGCTGCTTTGACTTCTGCCTCTGAGAAGTGTCTGTTTATTTCAGATGCCCATTTTTGAATTGAGTCTTTAAACTTGGGGAGGCCGATCTGTTTAAGTTCTTTATATATTGTAGATAGTAGCCCTTTGTCTGATAAACAGCTAGTAAAGATTTTTTTCCATGCTGTTGGTTGTCTTTTAGCAGTGCCAGTGACTTCTTTTGCTGTGCAGAAGCTTTTCAGTAGGATGAGATCCCATTTGTTGACTCTTTCTGCTAGTTCTTTGTGCTATAGAGGTTTTATTCATAAAGTCTCTGCCTAAACCAATGTTTCCAAGAGTTTTACCTAACCTGTTTTCCAGCAGGCTTATTGTTTCTGTTTTAATGTTTAAGCCAACACAATTCTTAACAAGGCTATCTCTTCTCCAGTGTATATTTTTGACCCCTTTGTCAGAGATAAAATAGTTGAATGTTCTTTGGATTGCTTCTGCACCCTCTATTCTATTCCACTGAACCTCATATCTGTTTTAATAAGTTGTCCTTGTTTTTAAATTGGGAGTTGAACATTTGAATATCTTAATTTGTTTTGATTATTTAAAAATGGACATAGTTCTTGTCTGAAAGTACTACAGACAATTCATATATATGCAAAACCAATAAGTAGAGGAACTACTCATTTCCCTATCACCCCTCCAAAAATTTTTGATCCATCAAGTTTTAACTAGATTTCCATCCTCCACACATATCATATATTATTTTGGAGCAAGTTGTACACTATTGATCCATAAGCATTTTAATGGATAGCTCTAAAAGATAAGATCCTATTTTTATAACCACTATCACACCTAGGAAAAATTAACAATAAATAACTCCATAATATCAACATACAGTCATTATGTTTAAATTTCCAATTGTTTTATAACTGTTCCACATGTACAGATTTCCAGTTTGATTTCCTTTTACTTGGAACCAAATAAAGACCACACAATACAATTATAGTTATTTGCTGATCTGCCAAAGGCTTAATTAGTAAAAATCTCAGTGTTACAGAAATTATAAAAATACACATCAGGAATACACTTAACAAGTGTTAACATTTCGCCGTTTTTTGCTTCAGAGATTTGTTGGTTTTTTTCTTTTCAAGAAGTAAAATTTTACTGTTAAGACTAAAGTCCCTTCCATTGTCTTTTCCCTTTTTTCTTGTTCAGAGTTACATACTTCCCCTGATGCATTTTAAGGCTACTGCTATGCACATACATGCATTTGTAACCAATATATCATATTTTTGGTTTTTAGTACATAAAATAACCTTTCATATGTGCACACATCATGTCATCATGTCTTTTATATGTCTCTCTTTTTTTCACACAACATGCATATGTATCTATGTACCACAAATTTTTCATTTTAAAGTGCTACATATTATTCCATTAAATGAACATACATATTCATTGCCCCACTAGCAAGTAGGATGTTTCCCTAGTGTTTTAAGTCCAAATTATACCCAGAAAACATTGTTTTTCGAAGCACGTATCCCATAGCTCACAAATGAAAGTTTCTTTAGAGTTTGACACCAAAAGGTGGTGAGATTGTCGTCAGCTTTGCCAGGGGTGGTCGCTGTTTTCCTGCAGTTCTGCTCATTGTGGCTGCTGCCAACAGCAAGTGAGCATTCCTGTTTCTCAGATCCTCAGTTCTCAGCAGTTTTAGGTTTCTAAATGTTTGCTGGTACAGTGGGTATGAAATAACAACTCATTTCTTTCATCTATTCTTTTCTGATTACCAATTAGATATATAGGACCACTTCATAATTATTGGCTTTTAAGGTTCCTTTCTCGTGCATCAATTCTCAGTTCATGTACATTTTTTCTAAGCTATAGTAGATTCTGGAATTTCAAGAGTCCACTCAACTGTACAGATTGTTTTTGCATGTGTTTAATCTGTTTTGAGAAGTTTTCAGAGGAGCCCTGTTTACAAGTGTACCAGGGGCCCTTTAAGATTGAGAAGGGATAGCCGAGCTCTCCTAAGACACAGAACAGTCAATTGCAAGTGCAGAGAGAGCCTCAAGGGCCATTTTAGCCTCCACCATCTGCCTTAGGTTTCCTGAGTATACTTTCTTCCTACTTCCTTTTCTTCCTGCTTCCCACCAGTTTCCTCCAAAGTCCCCTCCTTACCTTTCTCAATACTTCAACGATATTATTTTACACCAGGTACATCTAATGCATCTATCAGCTTTATTTTCTTTTCTAGAAATTTTGCTTTTCGGATCCTCTATCCGAATCCAGTGTGGACTTGGTCTCTAGTCCTGCTGTGTGGTGTCACCCCCACTGTCCCTTGCAGCTATTAAGTAGTGGCAAACCTATGGCATGTTTGCTGCATGTATGATTGAAAGCTCTAAAAGGTTTTCCATCACTACTTTTGGGTGGGTGGGTTTCTAGAACTTTCTATAATGATATAATGAAAGTAAATTTGTTTCCAGATGACTCAAAAAGTTTTTTTTTAATTTCAAGTATTTAGTTTTGATACCTGGACATTTTGTAATTTACCTGGGATTAGAATTCAAAATGAAAAAAATTTCAGAACTTTGAAGGAGTTAATTCTCATTTTCAGCATGGTTGATAAAAATTGTAATGTCATTCTGATTCCCACTCTTTCTGAATCATTTTCATCCTGGGAACTTTCAGAACTGTCTTTTTATCCTTTCCTTTTTTTTTTTTTTTTTTTTTTTTTGAGACAGGGTCTCGCTTTGTAGTTCAGGCTGGCCCTGAGCTCACTATGTAGCCCAGGCAAGCCTCGAACTCAGCAATCATCCTGTCTCTGCCTCCCGAGTACTGGGATGACAGGTGCGAGCCACCACGCCTGGCTTTTTATCCTTTCTTAAAAGAATTTTATAATATGCCTTCATGTGATTTTTTGTAAAAATTATTTTTATTGGTTATGTGCCAAACTTGTTCAATCTAGAGATATATTTCCCCTCGTTAAAGGAACTAGTGGAACCTCCCCACTTCCCTCTCCTTTCCTCTTCTCCTCCACTTGTATCTTATTTTTTTTAATTTAATTTATTGGTACATTATATATACACATCACAATTACACTCCACATTGAGAATTTGTACCAGTATATGACATAACTTAATTCTCATTTCGAAACCCTTCCCCTACAACCCTTTTCCCTTATATACATAAACTCTGTTTCCTTTTCTTAGCATCAATTTTTCTCTTTCCCCTCATTATTTACCCTAAACCCCATCACTTGTATCTTATTTTGAGATGGAATCTTAAGGTTTTCAGGCTGGCCTTGACTTATGATCTTCCTGCACAGGCCTCCCAAGTAGCTGTGATTACAGGTATGTGCCACCACACCCAGTTTACTCATTTTCTTTTTAAAAAATAATTGCTTCTCTTCAGTTATGTCTTGCTGGGACCATTTCTGGATGAAAGTAGGCCCTTTAAAATGCTCTGATTTTTCCCTTTTATTTTTGTTGTACTGTCCAGTAGAGTTTTTTTTTGTGTGTGTGCTCTACCTCCCACTATTCCATTCCTTCTTTTCAAAATTCAGCAATCATAATTTCGATTTCTGAGACATGTTCCTTGTTTCTTATAGATTTTATTTCATAGACTCTTGCAGCTGAAATGTGCCTTATTTATTTTCTGAAGATAGCAATTATGGTGTTTTGGGGTTTTCTGAAGCTCCTCGTGTTCCTGAGTTGTGTTCTGGATTTTCTGAATTAGGTTTGTCTCTGTGTTCGTTTTAGGCTCCCTCTTCCAAAGTACATAGTGTATTTACCATTTTAGACTGGTTGGGATGGAAATGAATAAGAGTAGCATGCAAAGCATAGAACAGGGACTGACAGTTAATTCCATGTTTGATATGTTATGCTGTTTTACCATTTTAAAGGTTTTCCACAGGCTGGCTATGCACATTTATAGACCACTTTGAAATACCTTTAAAAATAATGTAAAACTTTAAACTTTTCAAAAGAAAATGATAAAAATAAAAAGAATATTTTAAGAAACTTAAGAAATTTTTGGACCTTCTTCTATTTTGACCAGTTTTCAGAGGTACCCTAAGTGCTGTGTTAAAAATAATAAAGAGCTGGACATGATAATTCATACCTGTAATCCCAGCACTCGGGAGGCAGAGGCAGGAGGATTGCTGAGTTCAAGGCTGGCCTGGGCTACCATAGTGAGCTCCGGGCCAGCCTGAACTACAAAGCGAGACCCTGTCTCAAAAAAAGAAAAAAATAGAGAAACTACTAGACTTTGTAAACTAGTGAACTTTGATATGTATTATTATAAGTTAGAGAAGAATCAAGTGTGTCCTCATACTAACAATTCCCTCTCTCAAGGGCTCACATACTTTTTATGGGCCAAAGAGCTTGTTAGCCCGGGAAGTGCTAATAATTTATTGCCTGTTTTATGTGTGCGGCAGCTTGTAATTTGAGTAAATGTGGGTGTGCGCGCTGCTTGTGAGTGTCCTCCTGAATGTTGAGATGGGGACAAGTGAAGGACAGCTGTCTGGTTCAGTCATCTAAGTTTACAAGTGAGGAAGTGGGAGTTCTGAATGAGATGACGATGATGGCCCAAGGTGTTCAGGCTTAGTAAGAGGAGCCTGTCGCACAGTTCCACCTTTACTGAATTTTCTGTGTGTTCTGTTAAGAAGACCAGGTTCAGATAAAATGAGAATTTAAGGCCTGTTCTAGCCATAAGAATTCCAAATTGATGATTCCACATGACTCTAACAAGAGCATGTGTGCTTTTAAATCTGTTAACTGATTAATTCATTCATTTGACAATACATAAAGACATCTATTATTATGACCTGAAATTTACTTTGATATTGTTGAACTAGCAGTATTTACCTTTATTTCCTACTTCTTAAGTGAACTTTTTAGCTTTCAATTAACTCAAACTGAAAAGGCTTTTATTTTTTAATAAAATAATTTTATTCATTGCTAAAGACAAATACATGGTGGTGTAGGATAACATATTTTTATGAGTTATATTTTACCTTGAGGATATTAGATTTTCTGGACAAGAGCAAAGATCCCACCTGAATCAGCATCCCCTTTTAATGCATGACTATGAATGTGAACAAAGTCTGTCCTTTTTAATGGACAATTTGTATGTCTTTCTGAATAGATATAAACACATGCATGCACTATCCAGTGACTTGTCATTTTATCAAAAAATATGGGGCCGGCGGGTTAGCTCAGTGGTTCTGGCACCTGCCTCGCAAGTGCAAGGTCCTGAGTTTGATCCCCGGTAACCACATACAATGCTGGGCGTGGAGACTCACGCCCACCAGCAATCAATACCACATACCACAGTGCCACGCGTGGTGGCTCACGCCCGTAATCCCAGCACTCAGGAGGCAGAGGCAGAAGGATTGCTGAGTTCTGTTGCGTTCAAGGCTTGCCTGGGCTACATAATGAGCTCAGGGCCAGCCTGGATTACAAAGCGAGACCCCTATCTCAAAAAAAAAAAAAAATGTCAGTATCTTTCTCTAAAGGAGCTCTGTTTTTAAAAACATCTCTGCAATATCAATGTCACACCTAATGCAATATTAACATTTGCCACTTAGAATCATTGTCAGTACTTGACTCTTCCTTACTGTCTCATAAATGCCTTTTCCTTTTGTTTTGCTTAGATTAAAAGCCCAATATTTTCATATATTGTATGTGGCTGGCACATCTCTTAAGAATTTTAATTCTCAAATTCTCTCGACCCCTTCTCTTTATCTCTTTTAATATTATAATTTAGTTCTTAAAAGGTCTCATGAGGTTGTTTTCTAAAAAATTTCCCACATTCTAAATTTTGCTGATTACATATCCTCATCATTTAATATATTCTTCTACCCCTGAAGTTCCAGTGAAATGGTTCTTGGGAATAGATGTTCAGTTAAATGTTTTGACAGTAAAATAACTCCTTGAATGTTGTGGTATGTTTCCTATTGGGTCTCCTGGTGTGGGGCAGGATGCTGGTCTGATGTTTGTGATGTTAATGATCCCATGTTTGTGTGTCATCACTTCTGTCCACCCGCTGTAACCTTCCCATCAGCTTTTCTCTTAGCAGTTTATCAACCATTGACAATGACTGACTGCCTGATCCCATAGAGACATTATATGCAGAATCACAAGCCCTGAATTTCAAAACCTTCACCTATTTCCAACTTCTCCCTTCTGATTTATTCTAGTATCTCCTCCTAGTCTACAATAGATTTTTTTTTTTCCCCTGAGGTACCAGAGATTGAACTCAGGCCCTTGTGTGTCCAAGGTTGGTATGGTACCACTTGAGCTAAATCCCTAGCCTTATCTACAATAGCTTTTAATTCTCTAATGCTCTGATCTCCAGAGTGTGTTCTGTGGGGCACATGCTGCAAGGCTTGCTGTTAGGGAAGGAGCTCTGAGTTAGGGGACGGCTCTCACGGTTTCTCCCTCAGAGGGATTTATAGTATGCATGAGCCTACCCGTGCACTGAGAAAACTGCCAGTTAAGGAGCTTGGTGTACCTTGGTCAACTTAATTGACCACTCTTTGCCTTTATCATGAATATCTCTTGGTATCCTGCTGAGAGAAACACTTTGAAGTACATTTCCAGGGGAAAGTGAGGACATTCAGTGGAGGTACCATTGTTAAGGGCCCATTCAGGGTGGCACCTTTCTTGGGAGAAGAATGAATGTGAAAGCAAATCAGAAAGTTCAGATACCAGATCCTGTGTCATATCATTAGTTATGAATGCAGAAGTAAAATCCAATTCTCATAATCACAGCTTTTAAACATTGTAACAAAAAAATGGTCTTCTAACTTTACAAATGTGTACACAAACATATACACATTCTGGTAGAAAATAACTTGCAGTTGTTTTATTTCAGGTGCATTATTAGCACCTAAGGAATAGAAGAGGGAATCATAGCCCCAATCTCAGCTGTTTGCTTCAGACCTCAACTGCAGATTGGTTTTCCTGCCGGAGGCTCACATCCTGTTTGTGGTTCACTGTGGAAAATTGGGTTGAGCAAAATGAGGGACAGAGACCAATTTTCTTTTTCTCTGAAGATACCTCAAGCTCTGTACAATAAATGTTTTCTATTAGAGGGAAAATGTTGTGCATTAATGCTCCTGAGAAAAAATAGCGATTGCCAGTAATGCCATCAGGAAATGATTTTTTAAATGTTTCGAGTGTAAGCCTGAATCAATCACAAAAGAGGGAATACAACTTATTTTGCAGAGTTGCTCCATGAATGACAGAATCATGTTTTGAGGTAGAGTGATTCTAGGGAAGTGTGAATTTTGATTTTGGGAACATGCACCAGGGGTATAGTAGTAAGAAGCACGAGTCAGAAAGCTTGATTAGAATAAACAAGAGTAGAGTCAAGGCTCCAGGGATGCAAAGACCCACTGTGTGACCCCTGCCGGAGAGGACAGACCAGGGTAAGACACAGAGAGTGTCAAAGGGTGCGTCGTCAGCGACCTCCCAGGAGACTGAACATGCTCTGGGCGGTGTTGGCTCCTGGGTTCTTGGCCACCGAGTGCAATATCAGGCTAAATTCAGACCTTGGCAGTTGATGTTTATGATGAAAGTTATGCAATACTTTTCAATTCAAATAAAACTTTAAAATAATTCAAAATATTTTTCTATTTAGAAAATTCAGGAAAAAGCAAAGACTACATTAAGTGAATATTTCAAAATCATAGACAATCCTTTTCTACTTGTCACAAGGCTGTTTTTCTATTTCTTGTTTTCCTGCCTCTCTCCTTCCCTCCCCTGCCCTCTCCTCCTTTCCTCTCTTCTCCACCATTTTCAGTGTTGGAGATTAAACCCAGGCCCTTAATACTGAGTCACGTTCTCATCTTTTAAAACCATTTTTTATTTTTTTTATTTTGAGACAGGGCTAAGTGGCTAAGTTTACCAGGACAGGCTTAAACCTGTTATCTTCCTACTTCAGCCTCCGAGAGTGCTAGACACACTTGTTCTTTGTGACAAGACACCTGAAGTTCGTTGTTCATAGGAGAGAAATCAAGTGTAGATTCTGCAGGTGTTGCTTGCAACTTGGTCCTTCGCTTTCCGTATGCTCTTCCTCAAAGACTGTCTGTGGGCTTTCTTCAGTAAATATTTTTGGGAAAACTAAAGAGAGAGGTGTGAAAAAAAATCAGAAAACTACCTTAAAAACATAATATTAACTGGAAATTCAGGTAGTAAACTTAGTTGCATTTCCTGAGTACAGAGCAGAGGAAAGTGTATTCATTATTTTTTGTATTTTTAGAATGTTATTTGATGAATCAAAGCACCCGAACACAAATGTACAGTTCCACACACAATATAACCAGTTTAATATACTTTCATGATGATTTCATTTCAACCCTTCATGCACTGAAGCCCAGACAAAGGAAATGACTTGCCTACGGTTACATTTTTACCTTATGAATTAAAATATTTCATTCATTTCACAGTTTAGGTATTTTATTCATAGGGAAGATGACACATAGTTGTATTTTTCACACTGAGATTATAGTCTGGTCTTGACAATAGCCAATTACCATGTTGACTCAAATAAACAGTAATACTGGTGAGGTGACAGAGAGAGTTGATTCTCTTTGCAGTTAGTTAGAACTTGCAATACTGGGTGAACAGAGAAAAGTGTGAAAATGATAAACACAAGAGTCAAGAGACAGTTGCAAATCTGATCTCAGGATCAGATTTAGGGACTTGCTGGATAATCAGTCCTATACACACACACACACACACACACACACACACACATCCCCTGGTATGTATTTCTGCCCCACATCTAAAAGAGAAAGGCACTGTGCCAACCAAAAATGTGAATAGCTCTAATTTTTGAAACTTCATTAGGAGACTAACTTGGACTTCACACTGGTCCTCATAATGTGAATATGGAAATTTCTTGTATAGACTGAGATTGTAGCGTCTGAGTAGGAGCTCACTTATGTGGCAGGAAAACCCCTGACCAAAGACTCTACCTTTCCATTTGGCTTAGCCAGTCATTTGGTTTTTTTGTTTTTTAAATGTCCTTCAGCCTGTTCATCCTTATTTTAAGCTTAATAATGCTAACTCTGTTTAAAAAAGCTTCCAAAGATATAGTAAGGATCAAACTATTCCTTTTATGTAAGGAGGCTTAGTGTTAGATCTTTGCAGTTTCATGTTTTGCTTCATTATAATAGCATTCTGCTTTTTAGTTGATCAAATTATGATTATATTCATGTTTCCTTGCTTATTAAAAATAAGCAATCTATATTTGTGTCCACCAATTAATATGTACTTTGATCACAAATGAAACTGGATGGTTAATTTTACGCCCGATAATTCTGTTTTCTCCATCACTGAGGCTTAATTTAAGCAATATTTTCTTCAGTTTAGGGTTTTATATAGAGATCATACTCTCGAGGGGAAAATGTGTGGGGAGAGGTGACTGGCCCTGAGAAATATGCGACTGCTGAGCTGGAGTTCTTTGAGAGATGAAATGGAGTAATAAAATCAGAAATCACGCAACGGTTTCTAATTTCAAAGACAGACTGCCTGACCTTGCCTACAGAGTTCAGGTAGAAATCAACAAGGAGCATGGAGAAGGAAATTGAGTCCCAGCCAGGTGCCACACAACCACAGAAACATCGAGTAATAATCTGGAATGAGAGTGTAGCCCGGTCACCTTAGGACCCAGTGAGCTCTCGTTATAAATGCATTTATCCTGTTGTTATGTTTGTTGGAAAATGTTCTGATTAAATATTATGGTTCCTCCAGTGCATATGTGTGCAGATTCACATATGTACAGACACACACACACACACACACACACACTTTACTGCAACCTCACTGTCCCTTCTTGGTTCTCTCTCATCTGGTACTAGAGCCTACAATTTAATTTAAGATAAAAGAATTCTCAGGCCGGAGGGTTAGCTCAGTGGTTCCGGCGCCTGCCTTGCAAGCGCAAGGACCTGAGTTTGATCCCCAGTAACCACATATAATGCTGGGCGTGGTGGCTCACGCCTGTAATCCCAGCACTCGGGAAGCAGAGACGGGACGATTGCTGAGTTCGTGGCGGCTTGCCTGGGCACCATAGTGAGCTCAGGGCCAGCCTGAACTACAAAGCGAGACCCTGTCTCCAAAAAGCAAAAAAAAAAAAAAAAAAAGAATTCTCTCTTATATTTGCTTTTTCACTTTGTTCTTTGAACAAGTCTTCTCTTAAACCTCTGAAGGGAAGTTCCCCAACTCCCAGGCCCATCAGTATTTTGGACTGTGCTACATTTCACCTCCAGAGGAAGGAAGCCTACATGAACTGAGGGCTTCAGGGTGCCTAGTTTTGTTGTATTTGTCAGCAGTAACCTCCAGCCTCATTCAACAATTGATTTTTCATTCTCCAGGTATTTTTTTTTTTTTAGACAGGGTCTCGCTTTGTAGTTCAGGCTGGCCCTGAGCTCACTATGTGGCCCAGGCTAGCCTTGAAGTCACAGCAATCCTCCTGCTTCTGTTTCCCAAGTGGTTAGATTACAAGTGTGAGTCACCACACCCGGCATTGTGGTATGTGATACCAGGATCAAACTCAGGACTTTGAGCTTGCAAGGCAGACACTGGAACTGCTGAGTTAAATCCCCTGCCCTGGTGGTTGATGTCTTGATAGCAACCATTCTTTGTGGAGTGAGATAACAATCTCAGTGTTGTTTTCTGCATCTCTCAAATGACCAGCGATGTTGAACATTTCTTCACAGGTTTCTTAGCTGCTTTTACTTCTTTATCTGAAAAATGTCTGTTCATTTCAGATGCTCATTGTTGAATTGGGAAAAAAAGTTTACCAGCTGTTTCTCAGGCAAAAATCTACTATCTAGAGAATATAAAGAACTCAAAAGAATCAGTCCCCCAAATTTAAAAACTCATCTCTCCTTTAAACTGATACTACAGGTTTTTACCAAGAAAGAAGAATAGACAGTGCTCTTCTGTTGCTAGGCAACTTGAAAAAAACTCAAACCCAGACCTAGTTTACACTGGCATGATTTTTCCCTAGAAGTCTGCTATTCTTTTTTTTTAATTGAATTCTTTATTGGTACATTTTCTAGACAGCTCACAATCACACTCAACAGTGGGGAATTTTACCAGTATATGACATGAGCTAATTCTCATTTTTACCCTTATCCCTACCAGTCTGCCTGTTCTTGCTAAGTACTGTGTGTAGCATTAACACATGTTCATAACACTGAGGCTGGAGGGTCTCCTTCCTTCTCAACTCCTTTCTCCCCTCCACTTGCCTATACCAGGAAAGACTCAGACATATTATTTGACCCTTGAGGGTAACTCTTGATTTTGAGATTATGAGGGAAAGTGTTGTACAGAAGCAAATGTGGTTTATTATACATAGCTGTACTATATATTTTCAAAGCCTGAATACATTTTTTTAAAAAGTAGGCCTCCCTTTCCCAGCCATAGCAGGGAGTTAACTGTCATGAACAAGAATCTCTTACTTACTTGAAACCTCCCTATGAAGCTTTTGCAAAGGTAATTTTTAGCCACTGGAGACATTTGTGCACACAGTCAACTACATGTCAGTCAGACTGATAAAATCGTTAGAGATCCCAGTCCAGTTCTTTCTCTGAAGCTCAACTGTTTCCAGTGTGACTACAAGGGTCCTGTGTATCATAATTTGTGAGAAATGGTGTCATCTTTACAATAGGTCCCGGGCTGCCTTTCCTATGACTTATGCTGTCTGTCTGTTGCAGATCTGGACACCTCCTGGACAAAGACCCCAGCCCTCCAGGACTCCAATCCACACTGCTCCCAGCTGCAGACATTGATAGTGGAAGCAAAGCGAAGTCTACCAATAGTGGCCATGCAAGATGGGCAAGCTGTGGATAGAGTGGAAGAAGACATTGTTTACCTTTAAATGTGTTGTCATTATTTACCAAACAAACCCAGCTCTGGCACTTTCGAGAGAACTTTTTTTCTCCATTCCTTCTGTGTGTGACTGTGTCCAAATTGCTTTATGAGTAATATTTAATATTTCATGCAAGTTCATTCTTGGCCTGAGTCTAATAATTAAATTATTGAAAACAGGCCTGTATTATCTTTAACTTATCACACTTACTTTCAGATTACCAGAGGAGAAACTAACTTGAATAAGCCAGAGTACCTTAAAAGTTTCTTTGACTTTAGAGTAAAATTCCATATTGCATTTTATATGCAGCCACCTGGATTTGCAAATGCCTTTTAAGGCAGAGACGAGACGATTGGATTTAAAGAGTGATCTTCATAATGTTATCAAGAGTGACACTGGTACCCATAATGGCAGAGGAGGGTATGGGGAAGGGCTTTTCTCAGCAGGCCTTTCTGTGTTGATCTCTTTGGGCATCAGAGATGGAGAGCTGTCACCATCACTATCCCACAAGTCCTGCTGGTTCTTGTGACCACTCTCCTGGGAACACAGTCCAGAGATGTTTAGGACTGGAACCGTCTGCTTCAAAACACATTCACTTGGTCCTAATACTGATGGGATTTTATGCCAGTGTCCAGCAGCATCCTGAAGCCCAGCCCAGAGTCTCCTCAAGACATAAACAGAGACTAAACAGAGAAACTCTGTGAAAACCTTCACTTCCACTAGCTGGCCTGTCCCTCCCTGCTGCCTCTTGGGCCACCAGCAGCTATCGCCCACCCAAAGGAAACTTCCTTGTGGAACAAACACACTCTCAGTGAGCTTGCTGCCTGGAGAACCTTTTCTGCAAAAGACACCAGGCAGATCCTGCCCTTGAGTCACGTGGGTGTCTGAGAAAGCAAACCAGGAGATGTTCCCATTGTGTTCTACAGAAATATTTGTATATGTTTTGGTCAGTGTCAATAAATATCTTTTATGTCATTATTCTATTCTGTACTTTTTTTTTGAGACAGGGTCTCGCTTTGTAGTTCAGGCTGGCTCTGAGCTCACTATGTAGTCCAGGCAAGCCTCGAACTCCTGTCTCTGCCTCCTGAGTACTGGGATTACAGGCATGAGCCACCACCATGCCTGGCACTGTGGTATGTAGTATGTGCTATTGATTGCTGGTGGGCGTGAGTCTCCACACCCAGCATTCTATGTGGTTTCCGGGGATCGAACTCAAGACCTTGTGCTTGCAAGGCAGGCGCTGGAACCACTGAGCTAATCCTCCAGCCCTCTATTCTGTACTTTTCATATTAAGAACAGGACCATGGTAAAGCACACATTTTACTCACACATAAATCTCTCTTTATAAAAACTGAAAATAAAGGAGGACCAATCAGTTCATTTAGAGCTGCAGAACTTACCAGGAGGTGTTACAGGAAGGGAAAAGAATTCACTCAGATCCCAGTTTTGTTTTTCCTGCTTGAAGTTGTATATCTGCATTATATTTTCATTTGGACAAGTTAAATACTAAGTTTTTAAAGAAGACTTTTTGAGACACTGTTTTTGACTGCTGATGCTTCTGATCATTTATGTCATAACTATATTAAAAAGGTCAGTGACTAACCTTTTTCCAGAATGGGTACAGCTTATTAAAATTCAAATAATCACTTTATCTCCACTTTATACTGCTAAATTATAAGATATATCTCCTATTCCTAAAAACATCTAGAAAGAAAAAAATATATCTTCTTTCTAGCTCTGATATAGTCTGTTCCAGAATCCTGTGTCCCCTGAGTAAAAATCATGTAGTTATTTTTAGTCTAAAGTCTTGTTCATGTAACTTTAAATATCTTTCTTTTTTCCTTATGACAATAGGTATGGAAATAGTCAAAATATATAAAGATATTCAAACCCCATGGGTTCTTTAAAAATATCTGTGCTCAGTCAATTTTCAAATCTTGCAAAAACGGAGTCCTCATGCAGTTCCCATGGGTAGACCTGAGTAGCTTTGAGGTGCCTGCATTCTCCTGCCTCATGTGTCTTTTACTGCCCGTAACTAAATTTTGAAGCTTGCTTGATGACATCTTCTTGCCTCATTCCCATTAGGTAATCAGCATAGGTCCTGTTATGAGTAGAGCCAGTTCATATACTGAAGACATAACCATTGACATTAGGAGTTGGGGCCTTAGAAAGGTGATTAGATCATGAGGGCGGAGCCTTCATTAATGGGTTTAGTGTGCAGAGAAGAAGCCCTGGGAGCACTCCCTTGCCCTCTCCATGTGGAGGATACGGCAAGAAGAACTCCTTTTCATTGGTCAGGATGTTGGACCTCACCAGACACAAACGCACTGGACACCTTTCTCTTGGACTTCCTGGCCTTTGGCCCTGTAAGAAGTAAGTTTCTGATGTTTAAAAACCACCTAGTTTATGGTATTTTGTCACAATAACCTGAACAGACTAAGATCTCAACAGAGACTTACTCTGTGGGTCCCACACAAATTCACTAATCTTATGAGAAAACCAGCCTGTCTACCAGGTTCATAAGTAAGTTTCCCAAGAACGACCTACTTTTCCCACCAAGCTAAGAATTTAAGAGAAATTTACCATCTGTCCCCAAAAGCAACCCTTTAGAAATGTCTTGAAATGAAATGCATTTTGCTCCTTCCAGGCTGCACAGTGTACGTCCCACTTCATTTTTGTCTCCAAGTCCCTCTGCAGTACATCCGGGCTGCCTAACTCCTGGAACTGTGCAGTCTTGTCTGGCACACACGCGGTGGAAGTCCTTCTGTTTATGTACAAAAACACTGCTGAGGAGTGTGTGTGCGGCTGTGTATTCACCTTTGTATGAGCTCCTGATGCCCAGTGAAGAAAGTAGGATCAACTGAACTATGGGATGACACAAACAGGGGTAAAATATATTTTTCTGTGATCTAGGACCCTCTCAAAACTAAATAATAATAATAACTCAAGCCTATTGACATTTTGCCCCTCTCTGTCTTTCTTGATGAAAGGGAGCAGAGCATGGTGGTGAAGAAAATGGATTCTGGAGCCAGAACTGCCACTCACTGGCTGTATGTCCTTGGCATGTTACCTCACCTCTCTGTCTGTTTCTTCATCTATAAAAACAGAGATAATTGCCTTATGGAATTGTTGTGAAGATTAAATGATTAATATATGCAGTGTACTTAAAAAGGAGCCTGAGGCATAGTAATCACTCAGTGTGTGCTAGCTATTATTATCATATCATTTAAAAATCTATTAGTAATTACTCAGCCTGATCCCAGTCCTGAGGCAGATTGTTCCTGCTGTGCCAGAAACACCAAACAGAACACCTAACTGTGGAACCCGAATGGTCACAAGATCAGCGTAAAGCTCCTTAAGGTAAACTTGCAATTCCTTTCATCTCAGAACCTCCTCTTAACTCCTGTGTTCCATAACAGTTACTGGCTGTCTACCAAAGGCCAAGCAATCTGTTGGGGGAGAAAACAAAGATGGACAAGGCTGGAGAGCAGGAACAGATGGTCATGTGAGAAGAAGGCATCTTGATACAGGGAAGTGCAGGTTGCTATGGGATCTCATAGGAAGGATGTTCTGGGCCAGGTGCGAGTCATCCTACAGCAGGAGATGCTTGTGGCTTGAAGGACACATACAGAGGATGTGGAAAAAGTGTTCCCATCAAGGAGAAGGATGGAGGTGTGAAGTGAGGGTGGAGGGTTGCTGCAGCCACATTTGCAGCTGCCAGGATGAACTCTTTCCCTGTAGATTACGATGCTCCCATGAGTATCATCTTATTTCTGTATCACTTGAGGCCTCTATTACAAGAAGTAGGGAACATATGGATGGTCTCTTCCATCTCCTTGGTAACTGCTCAGGATTCACATGCAGCCAGGCGCTGGAGTATGAGGAGATCATTTGCTTCCATACCGTGATACTACATTCTCAAAGCATGACCAGATGCCTCTCCCCCCTAGCTTTTCTACAGCCCTCTACCAGAGTGTCATGTTGGTTCTGGGTACAGGGCCAACTGGATATCTGTGTACTTTCTTGCAATCACAAGAAGCAAGAGGAAGGGGATCAGCTTATGATGCCTCCTAGAGATGAAGGGCCTGGAAGGATGCTTCAGGGAGCCACTGAGGAGTTGTATGGATAATTCAAATGGTAGGATGTTAAGTAGAGAAGGAAAAGGGAAAAAGGCAGGCTCATTTATCTCTTCTCTTTTTTATTCATTATTACCCATTTTTGGTCTACCATTTGAGGTGTGTGGAAAATGGAAAATTACAAAAAAGGATGAGGCCTATGGGGTGAAGATTTTTATAACTAACATGAAGAGTTTACAGTGCTCTTTCTTGACTATCTCTCATGCACAGTGTTCCTATAAGAGGGGAGATAAAAAAAGAATATGGGAAAACTAAACAGCACTGGGAGCTGCCTGCTGAAATCCCCAGGGCACTATCACTGCTGTGGAATTGTGCCGCAGAGAACTCCTGTGCTGGACTCTACTGGGAAGAGGAATCTCTTACCTCAAGACAAGAAACTGCTTTGGAGCTGAGTTTGCTCGTCTGTGGTACAGGGATCATAAGAGGAGCCATGCCTTGCGGAGCCACTGTCAGAACAATACAAGTGAGACCTGGCACAGCAAGTGGTTCTCATTAAACACTCTTAGAAATGACACATGCTGGTGACAGCCTAAGTGCCCTCCATGACCAAAATAGTTGGCCTATTTTCCTGTGTCCCAAGAGATTTCTAAGATTGAAGCTTGCCCTAAAGCTCCGGACTGAATGAAGGGTGAAGAGATGAAATGAAAGTCTTTGGAAATTTGAGATCAAAATGTTGCCAAAACTAGAGTGAGAACTCTCAGCCACTCTTTCTTTGACCTTGGCAGGCAAGTTCAAGGCAATCACTTCAAGTTGATGACTGAACATGTTTTGGGTGTAGCAACTTGAAGGAGGGACCATGGTTCAGTAGTTCCGTAGAGGTTTTGTGGCTGAGAAATCTCAAGAAGCCATTAATTGAATCTTAGTTGTCTGCCTACCTAAAATTCTGAGAAACAGAAAGTTGGGAGTTTTAGCTACTATGCATAGCCATGAGTCTCAGAACAATTACCCGAGGACAAAGGATAAACTTAGTGAGGAAACAAAATTATATTTTCTTTGCTGATTTAGCAAGATTCTATAGTCTCTTGTCCTAGTAAGTGCTCCTACTTTACTTTCCCAGTGACCTTCTTTTATTCATAGGTCTGGCGACCCCACAGGCTCTACACTCAGCTTGGCTCTGTCCCCAGCCAATGTAAGGATCAGTTGTCCTTGAAGATTTACAAAGTTCCAGAAGATTCTCCTTTTGTTTGGAGGCCCAGTTCAGTGTCTCCATTTTACCTCACAAAAGGAATCTGATTTGTTTGCTAAACTGTGTTTTTACTTATCCAAGAGTTTGTCCAAATTCTTCAGTTCCTTCCACTAGACTGGTTTTGGGTTGTTTGCCTGTATCCAGAAAGAGGTGCTGAGGGGGAAAGGGCTAGATCTCCAATGAATGGTTTGCTTCTTGTGAACAACTCAAGTTAAACCTGAATGATGGACGCTGGTGTAATCTGAAATGCTACTTTGTAGTAAATGCCTGGCTTCATTTTCCCATGCCTTTATTACCACGGGTTGCCCCAGCCTCTGACACCATGGATAATGTCTAAGCCGGTTTTCTGGGGAGTTGCCAGTGCTTATTTTTGCAAACTCTAACATAACAGCTTCAATATAAACACGAACATAGCCAGCATCAACGAGAGCATCTGCATAGGCTGTGGAGCTAAACACATTCTCAGAAGTGTGCTTGACAGTTCCCTTGGCAGCTTCCTGGGCTCCTTGGAAAGCCACCATCCACCTCTGCATTGCTGGTGAGCTCCAGTTGGGATAAGATGTTGGCAGGTGCCAGCAAAGGACAATGGGCTTTTAATTAAGATTTGTGGAGCCAAGCTCAGAAGACAAATCTCCTGAGGTGCTTCTTTCAAACATTTGCATTTCTTCTAGATTGCCCACAAACAATAAATATGTGTCCCATCAAGGCAACTGTGGTCGTTAACCTTGGAAGCACAGGAATTTCATGCAACATAAAGGTAGTGATAGGGATTTTTTCCTTTCTATTTTTACAATACCCTGAAAAAATTAGCATTTCCTATTCCTACATTGGGGCGGTTGTTTTTACCATTGAGAGATCACCTAATTCAACCTTTCCCTGCAAATATGTCACATGCAAAGCTCTCATTATATGTGACACTAGAATTAGTGTAAACATATCTTGGTAATGTCCATATTTTGAATCACTCTCTTAAAGGAAGGTTTTCTAATGTGGAGTCTGAGCCTGTTAAGCACTGTTGCTATGGAGACTGTGTGAGAGTTAGATTAATTAAGGCCTGAGCAGATGTTGTGAAGTGTGCAGAATACACTGTTTTCTGCTAGTGATTAAAAAGGGTCTGCATGTACGTGAGAGAGCAGAAAAAATAGAGACAACAGGAGACAAAGCAAGCAGACAGACAGACGTGGTTGGCACTGGGGCACATAATACTTCCTTCAGTAAAACTTGCCACTGATAACTCTGCTGACACTGCTCTATTTTATCATCCACCCGAGCCAGACAGAATCGTTACTTTAAATGGCTAAATGATCCACCTAGTCTTTTTGGCCTGATTTGTAAGAAGCAGAGGAATATGCAAAAACATGTTCTTGGATCAGTGGATTCAAATGGCCCATCTGTCTGAACACTCCAAAATCAAAATGGACTGTGTAAATGGTTTTTAAACTACCTGGCAAGGAGACCAAGTTCACAGACTGGAGCTAGATTCGCTGTCCAACCTGCTGGGAGTATTGTCATCAGGGAGCCTGGTGCCAGGAGAGTCTGGCTGTCCAGCTGCCTTGGAGAAAGCATTGTGGGAATGCTTTCAGGACCAGAGAACAAGAGAAACATCAGTCTGGTTCAGCTTTCATCTAAGGAACATTTATTTTAATCTTTCCTTCGGTTGAGGTCTGAGTTCAGCAAATTTGGTTCCATATGGACCGGGCTTAGGGGCCCCAATGCGTGGCATTCCCCTGTGGCCTCCTCTGGATGTCAGGAAGTAATTAATGGTTTAAAAGATCTATAGACTTTCTTCCTGGTGAGCAGTGATTTTCCTCAGACTGGCAGCCTTAGAAGCTTGATAGCTTTTTCATTGTCTCACAGTGGTAGAAGTGAGGGTTGCCTGAGACAAAGAACTAGAAAACAGTGTGGAGGCCCCATGTTTATTGGGGCTGGATCAATATCTTGGTAGTGTGAACACAACCTCTTCCCAACCACGACGCCTGGAGAATGAGTCAGAACACAATAATGTGATGGGGAATTGCATGGCCTGGAAGGTCAAAGAGGGTGTGTGTGTGTGTGTGTGCACGTGAGTGTGTACGTGCGTGTGTGTGTGTGCACTTACGTTCTGCATGAGTGCGTGTGTGTGTAAAACACATGGGCTGAACCAAAGGTTGATATCCGTATACACACATGTGCCTTTAACCAATCAGGCACCCTCAGAAATAACTTGTGCCCAGATTTACTTGGTTACTACATGTGACTGTCCAGTTTCAGTATGAGAGCTTTGTTCTC